>JAWQFJ010024971.1:12500-85000 GCA_034096865.1 Theodoxus fluviatilis
TTCGAGCTGACAAAGATGGTGCAGAGTGTGTCTATGCACGCATGACTGACCCTCCACCGTTCATTGTGGCTTCCTGGTCTCTACTCTGGAAGAATGTGACTAATAGAGCTCGTCGACCCGTCCTATCAAATTCACAACAGCAGCTGAATTTGCATCATCGCAAATCAGTTTGCTACTGTACATTTGCTACTGTACATTTGCTACTGTACATTTGCTACTGTACATTTGTTCCTGTACATTTGCTACTGTACATTTGCTACTGTACATTTGCTACTGTACATTTGCTACTGTACATTTGCTACTGTACATTTGCTACTGTACATTTGCTACTGTACATTTGCTACTGTACATTTGCTACTGTACATTTGCTACTGTACATTTGCTACTTCATTCGCAACTACTTATTTGCAACTGAAATCAGTCACGATTACATGTATGCAACTAAATTAGCAATAAAATGTTCACAGGGAATTCGCAACCATGCCATTGTAACTCACTTTGCAAATGCACCTTTGAGAGAATTTGCAGCTGGTAAATCTATCTGTGTATGTGTTTAGACTCTGATAATAGCTCCATTATTCCACATGGACTTGCGGCCTGGTGGTGATAGCGCTTGATCAGCGGTCACTTGCGGCTAGTGGGTGCGGCGTTTGAAACTGCGGGGATGCCGGAATTGCAACCTTGAGCAAGATGCTTTACTTAGATTGCTTTTCCCCACCCAGGGATAATATAGGTGTCTGTAAAGGCTAACTGGGGAAGTGTGTGTGTGTGTGTGTGTGTGTGTGTGTGTGTGTGTGTGTGTAGGTGTGTGTGTGTGTGTGTGTGTCTGCCAGTGTCTTTTCTCTCTCTCTCTCTCTCTCTCTCTCTCTCTCTCTCTCTCTCTCTCTCTCTTCCTTTCTGTGTGTGTGTGTTTGTATGTGAGAGAAAGAGGAGATATAGAAGCATACACACAGCAAGCACACGCACACCGACTAACACAGACAGAAACGGAGACAATAGAGGTAAAAACAGAAGAATGTAGATAGACAGACAGGCAGACAGGCAGTCTGCAGGCAATGTGAGTGCATATAACGATAACTTTATGTATGCTGATGGAGTCATTCACGCTTTCTTTCCCAGTAAGAGAGTCGTCTATACCGAAGCTCAATAACTTTTCTCCCGATTCCAAATGAACAAATTACTTCCCTTACTTGACCATGCAGGAATGTCCGGTCTTCGTACTGAACAAAGCAATGTCAGGCAAAATGGGGCACTATGAGCGTGTGTGTAACTGTGTTTGTTTGACTGCATTGCAGGCTTCACTCTGGACAAGTCAGTTTATCCCTATCCACACGCGCGCGCGCGCACAGAGAGAAGGGGACGGAGGAGGAAGAGAGAGAGACAGACACACAGTTGAATGGAGATATTGATGGATAGACGGATATATAGATATATGGATAGAGAGACAGACACACAGACAGAAACAATGAAAAGCAAACTAGTCGCACTTATGAACACAGGATCATCGTTTTATTAATAACAATATCACAGTAATCGGTGTGTCAAACACCAATCTCTGCAGTGAAATACATATTCTAATGTTCCAGAAGTTGGCTGAGTTGCAGTTATTTAAAAAAATTGATATCATCATACTGCATTTCAACCTCCATTATAGAGCGAATTCTAATGCACTTCCACAATAAACCGGCTTACAGTATCAATATGAAAAAATTGGATTATTTCCTGTACTGCCTCATCCCAAAAAGGATCACTACATCGTGGTAGCGAAACTACAGGGTATGAAAAAGTACCACGCACAAAGTACTCTTGCCACCATCAACTGCAAAGACGGCGTAGTTCTTGTTGTGGCATGGTATGTGAGCAACAGCCCATTTTCTGGCCAATGTTAGTTTACAGCAAGTATCTGTCCACAACTCTTCACAAAGCGTGCCCTCCTCCTCCTCCTCCTTTCTCAGATGGAAGTCCATCCACTGAGGCTTCAGCTTCCTGCTCACTGGTCCTCGCTTTTCTGCAGTGTCATTCTCAGCAGACGCACGCCCCTGCATGATGTCTGCCGCAGCAGGTCAGATCGCAGCAGGAAGGCCTGGGGGTCGGGCTTGCTGCTGAGGAGACCGTCCAGGGCGGCCGCCACACTGCTCAGGTCTCGGCAGATGCGACGCAGACGACGCCCGCTCCCTCGCTGTGGACACTGCTCCAACCGCACGTAGGCGTGTTCCAGCAGTCCGTGCAGCTCGTGCCGTCTCGCGGTCACTTCCTCCACCCGTGACGTCAGAGCCGCCCGAGTGGCCTCCCTTGTGGCTGCGTCCGCCAGACCGAATCGAGCACGCACCTGCAGCAGAGAATGTGTTGAATTTGCATATGGCAGTCTGAAAGGCTTCAAGCTACAATCTAGGACAGGTTCTCTTCACATGATCTACAGCATGCGTGCACATTGTTAGGTTGGTTTTCAGCGCGGACTTTCAAGAGCACAACATGGAGGGTACTGACATTACCACAACATTCAAAATGAAAGTCAGGCATATCTTAATGCTGTGTTTCCAAAGTCCACATATCGAGATCATTCTTCCATTTTCCATTTGTCTTTAGGGCCACCATGAATGATATCAAAAACAAGAGGGGCGAAACAATACAATGTAATGATATCGAAATCAAGGCAGAACTGAACAATTTCTTCCTGTGTAACTTTCTCAGGTGAAGGCGTCTTATATTTAATTTGCATATGACATCAAGCAGCCGTCACATTTCTCATGCGATTATTCACACACACACACACACACACACACACACACACACACACACACACACACACACACATACAAACATACACACATATACTCATACACGCACGCACACAGAGTGGAACACATTCTATAGCCTTTGCTGCGACAGTGACTTCGAAAAAACGACATTGTGAATGCCATGTCAAAGGCGAACATACTGGGGCGATCTGCCAGACATCCAGAGAAACTTACCGATCGTCCCAGCAGGCTTGTCTGAGAGAGTAACCAGCGCACCTGTTCCACATTCCACTTTCTGACCAAGCCCTTCACATCCTCTGCATGCTTCAGACGGTGATGAACAGCTCGCATGTAAAGTCCGCCCCGCGCATGAGCTCCGGAGGACTCGACGTGCCTGACTCCTAGTAGGATGGTGTTTGAGTCGTCTGTCGTTTGCGAACAGCGAGGGTTGGTTGTGTAGTCGTGGTAAGCCGGCCCAAGACATCCCCAGCAGAAGCTTCGACCACACAGACACACGATGGCCTTGCACCCGCCGTCCTTCATCATGAAGCGGTTGCAGTAAGGACAGAGCTTACCACGAATTTGGGCCGTGGTAGTTGTATTCAACATGTCCAGTTCCCTGTGCGTATTCTCGTCCCCGGTCTGGCGCAGCTTCTGGCGGAAGGCGGCAGCCTGGACACAGGTGGCAGGCCAGTGGGCACTTTCCAGGCAGCCCCAGCAGATCCTCCAACCGCACTCGCACCTCACGTCCAGATACCCGGACGTCGTCTTCACCTCGGTGGACGCCTCGGACCGCTCGCCCTGTTTCTGGACGCAAGCGTCTCCCAGGCGCTTCCAGGTCCGTTCTATGGCGTCCCTCTCCACCAGCACACGACCACACTGCGGGTTGGGGCACCATTTCTTCTTGCCGCTGTCTCTGATCACCTCCATGTCCACCAGGTGGTGGAGGTGAGTCTCTACTCTCTCCACAGGCACCAAGGTCAAGGCTGTGGCGGCGTCCACGCTCAGGTCGCAGCCGTAGGCAGGACACACCAGCTTGGAGGCGCCGTCCTGGATTCGGTTTAGCAGGTGTTCCCTCCAGCACGCGTCGCAGTACCAGTGTCCGCAGAACAGAGTCGTTCCCGTCACTCCACCCTCACGACAGTCAACGTCCTCGTAGCAGATCAGGCAGGCTTTAGATGTGGTCACGTCGTCTTGGCAGAAGCTGCAGTAGCCCGTGTCGACGCTGTCTATGCTAGTGTCGCTGTCCTTGTCTTCCTCCTCGTACGATGAAGTTTGACACTTAGTAGACTGGGCCAGTTCCTCTGCCAGAAGGCCCTCGTAGGGATTCACAGCCTCCACTAGACGTTTCAAGGGGGAAAGACTGTTACACGTGTGGACAGCGTTGGCCTGCAAGCTCTCCTTGACGAAGCTCTCCACAGGAAGCAAGCTGATGAAGCGTAGGGTCTTGTCAATGACGTTCTCCACGGAACAGGACTCGTAGTCCAAGATGGTCTCGATCCTCAAGCTCTCTGCAGACAACGTCATGTTCAGGCTCACTTGAAAAGCTCTGAGGTCTTCGCCGGAGCTGGACGCCTCTTCGCTCTCAACAAACACCACGAACGCTGTGGTCTTCAGCTGCTGACCCCGATACTGGGCCAACGTCTTGCTGGAACGTAGCAACCCCCCGACAGACCGGCCAATGTCCACCAGGAACTTCCGGGGACGACAGCTGGCCTCGGTGTAACGAGAACCCAGGCGGGCGCGCAGAGCGGAGGGTCGGGTTTCCTGGCGGGACAACAGCACGCGTACAGGCAGCAAGCGCAGCGCCTTGTGTGAAGGAGGAGCAGCCACAAATACAGGTGTCTGGACAGATGATTTGGTCTCCTCGTGGTTTTGCTTCGGAACCTCGGCATCGGTGGTGTCGAGTTTCTCTTTCTGCTCCTCAAGAACCGGTGTGACGTACTTGACTCTCCCCTCGGTTCTGCATCTTGACGCTTTCCTTCCCTTGCGATGCTTCTTTGTGTGTTTGGCTCTGCAGACGTCGAAAGCTTCCCCCAGTTGGAAGGTGCGGGTTTTCACGAGGTTTCCATGGCAGTCGTACAGCCCTGTGTGCAGATCATCGCAGTCCTGTTCCCACTCGTTGTCTGTGAAGCAGTCCTCGACCAGACTCTTCCACTTGATCTTCAGCTCTCGCCTCTGTTTGCTTTGGTACAGCAGTGTGCGATGCATGGCACAGGCACGTACTGCGTCGTGCACAGCGTTCCTTTCGTAGAGGTGATTACGGCTCCTGACCAGACAGCTGGATGCGGGACATGGAGAGACCACGTCGTACAGCACCTCAGGTATGACCTGCAACACATGGTCAGCACCGAGTCAGCTTTTGTGTGGCAAGTGTCAACGCGTCTGCAAGACTCAATGTCGCTATTCTTTTCTTCAGCCGCTGACAGTCTTTTCTTGTAATGAAGCACTTTTGTACGACTGCTCTTAAAGCTCAGTTTGAATTGTGAGTGTTGTAGGTCAACTCGAATTAATAAAAATATATATGTCATCATCTTTAGAATAGAAATGCAAATTTAAAAGCGCTTCCGTTCAGTTATACTTGATGACAGTGTTATTGCAGAAATCATAGCAACAACTCACCTCCTTAATGAAAGCTTCGGTGGGTTGCGGAGCAATGTCGTCAAACGCTGTCCAGTCAACTCCTTCGTTCATCACTACGACGGTGTCCGTGAAGGTCAGGTCAGGTCTGGTCCTCATCCGTGTTTTGGAGGGAGGGGGGCGAGGCACCTTCCTGGTCTCTGGGACGGGCGCCGCGTCGTAGTTCAGGTAGCGACCCCTGGCGGGGGTCTGGCACCGCGGGGAGACGGAGTTGGAGTGGAGGCTGACACAGAATTGCCGCTTCCTCAGCGCCTTGTGTCGCTCCACCACCTCCACCCGTGTCCCGTCCTCAAAGTCCGTCTGTAGCAAAGCAGACGTGGGGCGTGAAAGCAAATGCACTGTAAATATAGTCAACTGTGAGGATGGAGGATAGACAAAAGCAATGCATTGCTGAAACATCTTTCTTGCTGTTGCTGTCAGTGGTGCCTGCGAGTGCGGGGCATGTACGGTTGTGAGGGCGTCCCCCATCAGCATACCACAGCCTAGGCGGCAAGTCCGCCTGTCTGCAGCACCAGTGCTGGTTAAGGGCGACTAAAAGCCCTAGTAGTCCTGAGGCCAAGCAGCTCTATCGTTCAAAAGCTTCGGATAGTTGTTGATACCAAAATATATTTGTTCTGATGGGTTAAGGGAATATTCTTTGTTGATATTTTGTAAACAATAACTTTCAAATGAATATATATAACGTATGATAATTAAAAGAAGTTGGAAAAAAACTCAATGAAAAACGTCCATTTGCCAGTACCAGATTCGGAGTTGCGTTACTTGCATATGGTAAACGGCGCTCGACAAGTGCATTTCGACCTGCTGCGAAGACATTACTTCTCTAGATTTAGCGAGTTTCACAGAGATTAAGTGGAATACCATCATATGGTCAAGCAAGCAGTGGAGTAGTTTAGACGGCGAAGAACGTGTGATTGCTGAGAAACTTCTTGCTTTACAATCAAAGCCTGAAAGTGAAACGCGTTGCTTTCACCTGTAATGTTACAATCGTTTCACAAACAAACGATGAATTGAACAGGCGCAGAGTCGCTTTAAGAAGGGCAAAGCTGCGGGGGCTGTTTCACCGAGGAAAAAATGAGACCACAAAGACAGAACAGCCGAGAATCGACTATACCAGGAGCGAGCATACCCTGCCTCCTGTCTATATTGTGTGCAGAAAGACAAAGTCTAAAAAGTGCAAATCGACAGAGACTTGAGCTCCAGAAAAACTCGTACAAGTAAGTTGAACGTTATACTTTCGTTACATCTTAGTAAAAACTAGTTGATTGATTGCCTGATTGATCATTTGAAGTCTATTTTCACCATAATCATGTGAGGAAAATAGTGTTGCTTGTTGCACGAAACCAAGTTAAAGGGGCAGTCTAGGGAAAATAAATAATGTCCAAAGAAAGTCAGTAGGTAGGAGGTATATGAGAAAAAAAATGAACGTGATCTTAGGCTCAAACAATCCCCAGAATACATATTTAAGGTACAAAAATGAACAAAGTGGTAAATACGCATAAGTTTTAGTGCGATAATGAGTGCGCAAATGTTGTATTTTATTTTTTAAACCAGATTTTCGGCGATAATCTTAGAATGGCGTCTTACCAAAGTGGATGCTAGTAACGATCTTTTTGGAAACAAAATTAACCATGATCTTAACATTAGTTTAACCTGAAATTTGGCAAGCAAATAGAGAAATGGATAATCTATACAGCAAACTATATTTTATTAGCAGCTGCCACCGCAACTCTCTGCAATGCACACAACTGTATGCATGTGTTGGGTGTGTGAACAAACAGTCGGCGTTGATGGAGGAAGACATGGACAACACAAGTGACACTGACAGTAGTGGTTCTGACACTGATATGTATTTTGAAGGAGACATTGATTCCATTGATTCAGACTGGGAATGGTTTCAACAGCATTGTGTTTGTGTAGAGATTGTGCAACCAAGAGATGTGCAGAAGGATTAGGTGGTGGTGTGTGCACATTGCTACATATGTTGACTATCATCAAGGGAGGCAACTCGAATGATTTGAGTAAAACAAGTTTATTTTTAATTAATTGCTTACTAAACCCAAAATCACTAACATACTCCAATACATGAATTATTGTTATATTTGAACATGCCTACTTACTTTAGTCGGGGGGGGGGGGGGGGGGGGGGGGAGTGAAAACACAATGTCAATTTTTTAAATTTTTTACCTGTTTGCGTGAAAAACGAATTTCAAAACAAAAAATCTCATAATTTACATTCTACTCAAAGTTATTGTATCTCAAAATGTCATGTACTATGTGTCTTCTTTCAAAATATGTCAAAAAATTTCAGTCTAAACTTGTAGCCGACACTTCCTTTTTCTAGAGCTGATAGAGCTGCTTGGCTTCAGGACTATGGCGACACATTGCAACAGCAAGAGTCATCCTCCAATTATAACTAGCTGAATGTTAAACTGCACCTTGCCCAGGGGTACGAGTGGAGGTGGGGCCTGTGGTGGGGGTGGATGGGGAGGGGGGGGGGGGGCGGAGATGGGGGGGAAGGTATGCCCGACAACACCAAGGAAACACAATGCTCTTTTCACGTACACCAGTGCCCTCTCAAGATGTTCTGTTTAGTAAATGCGTTTGTTTGGGACTCGATACATTTGACGGGTTGGCTATGGTCAAGGGCGGTAACTCCTCCCCATCATCGACTTTACAAACTCGCTTACATCCCTTCTCTTGTTTACCAACCTACCTTTCCGGAGTCGATCACATCTCTGGCGAACGCGGCGATGTTCCATCTGCCTTTCTTGTTGAGGGAGTAGGGAACTAAATCACAAGTGATTCCCAGCTCTGTCATTTCCTTGGGAAGCGTAGGCTTGCCCCTCACTGAGGTGAGGACCCACCCTTCCTTGAGGTAGCGACGCAGGAAAGCTCTGCCAGGTGCACGGAACGTGTTGCCAGAGCGAGCTCCAGCCTTGGAGTGCATTTTGTGGGGAGAAAAGTCTTCGTTCAGTTTTTCAGGCATGAAGGCGGAGGAACTGAGGCAATAAACCTCGCACGCCCTTCAACACTGAGCAGGACGATTGCGGGGCGCTATAAATACTGATGTAACGCCGTTGTTGACGTGCAGTGGTGCAATTGGGCTATTTTTAGGTCAGTCAACATGAGCGAACTTTTAGATGATTGGATTGGACGTTGAGTGGCTGTTCCTTCGATCTGATTGGTCGCTCTGCCGCAACGAGGTGCTTGAACAGTCTCGCGTGTTTTCTCGCGCTTCGATGTCCATTTACAACAGTGTCAGACAGGAAAATGAAACAAATTGCAGCGGAGGAAAACGTAAAAAGTGAAATCACACCCATATCAGAAGCGTTGTCAGTGAGATATTTCACCCCTGTAGAAAATCCGCCACAAGGATACTGCAAGCAAGCTTAGCTGACTGCCTGCATCGTCGCCACAGATAGACAAAGTTCCGTTCGTAGATTCAACAACAAACTTCTATAGTGTGACTGGTTTTGCCCTGAAACAGACTACCAAACTGGACCGACGTGCATATTCCTGTGTGGCCCACAGTCAAGGCCTGTCTCATGCATCCAAAATTACTGGTGGTAAAACCGCTGCTATACTGCAGCGGAGGTGAACTGGTTGAAGCACGTTCTATTTCATCAGAGAGCAATTGTGGTATTCGAAAGTCCTGTAATAATTATCCCTTATATGAGAGACAAGGGCGGCAAGCCAAAGAGAACCGACCTGGTTGGCAACACCTTTCGATTTCTCGTCGATAAAATGTCCCGTCGCATGCGTTATGTCCTGTTCTCTTTCCCCTGTTGACTGGGGGTAAGAATGTTGACCCACTGACCTCCTTCAGTGATTTGCAAGCGGCGAGTAGCTAGAGAAATTGTGACGACTCGCTTTTATTCTGACCAACTGACGTGATTTTCGTGGTCAAAGGCCTGAAATAGCCTATCCAGGCTGAACAGTAAAACTACAACCAACCATCAATCCATCCATCCATCCATCCACCCATGCATCCATAAAACCATCCATCCATCCATCCATCCATCCATCCATCCATCCCTCCACCCATGCATGCATGCATGCATGCATCCATCCATCCATCCATCCATCCACCCATCCACCCATGCATGCATGCATCCATCCATCCATCCATCCATCCATCCATCCATTCCGCGCGCAAGCAGGCGCGCGCACACACATACACACAAATGCATACAGACAAACACATATCATCACTCGCACGCTCATATACGCTTTGCAGCACCTGTAGAATTCTATACGAGAACCAACTTCTGAATCACTGCAAAGCCACATCATGTGACACTTCAAATGCAATGCTGCTCTGAGTGATGTAACTAAGCAAGAGCCGTGTCAAGGAAACACACGTCAGAACTGGAAACTTCTACGATGCTCTGTCATTTTCCAGCACTTGACAACACAGCTCCAACCCTACAGACCGAGACGACCTCGGCGGTCTTCCTGCACTTCAATAATCAAATTAACGAAACGTCACCAACTAACACCTAACATCTAACAAATGTACAGCTGCCAACACAAAGGCAATGCTGATTGGAGAACGTAACTGTGCCTCCAGTCGCCAACAGATGCACGCCTGCCAGCTATGGCGCCAGACACTTCCTTCGATCAGCAAGTTTTGTTTACAAATTGTTTGAGGGTCTGTGGACAAATTAGGAATTTAAGTTCATCCATTTTCAACATTCTAGTGTTGTGACACAGCGAGCTGTCAGCCCAGAGCATTCCTCACTCTTCAATCAATCCAAAGCGAACACCCACGCGTTTGCCGAGAGCGGGCGGATAAAAATAGCCCGATTACACCACTACATGTCAATATCCGAGTTCCCCTGCGCGCAGTCTGCTAACACTTAGCGAACGTGCGAGGTTTACCTTATGTTCTCTACCGCCGTGCCAAAAAGTGGGAACGTGGATTATACTCCCAGCCAGCCAGCCAGACAGACAGACAGACAGACAGACACACACACAGGCAGGCAGGCAGGCAGCACCAACAGACACCCAGACAGACACACAGACACACGCACAGGCAGACAGACACACACACAGACAGACAGACAGACAGACAGGCAGGCAGGCAGGCAGGCAGGCAGACAGACAGACAGACAGACAGACAGACAGACAGACAGACAGACAGACAGACAGACAGACAGACAGACAGACAGACAGACAGACAGACAGACAGACAGACAGACAGACAGACAGACAGACAGGCAGGCAGGCAGGCAGACAGACACCAACAGGCAGACACCAACAGACAGACAAACGTACACTGACAGACAGACAGACAGACAGACAGACAGACAGACAGGCAGGCAGGCAGGCAGGCAAGCAGAGAGACAAACGTACACTGACAGACAGACGGATAGAGACAGACAGACAGACAGACAGACAGACAGGCAGGCAGACAGACAGGCAGACAGACAGGCAGACAGACAGGCAGACACGCAGACAGACAAGGACAGACAGACAGACAGACAGACACACATACACACAGACAGACAGACATACACTGACTGACAGACAGACAGACACGCAGACAGACACGCAGACAGATACGCAGACAGACAGACAGACATACACTGACTGACAGACCGACAGACACGCAGACAGACACGCAGACAGACAGACAGACAGACAGACAGACAGACACACAGACAGACACACAGAGACACACAGACAGGCAGACGTTTAAGATCCGTGCCGTTCTCGTCACAGCAGCACCAGCATACAAATCATTGCATAACCATTTTGTGGATCCATCTTGGTTCCTACATATCAGTCCATTTTGTCTGACGTGTTACTGCCAGCATTAGTCAGCCCTTACTGGCGTTAGCTTACGACAAACGTCATTCAAGGAGTGACACTGGGGGTGAAAACGTCGTTGCAATAGCTAATGTGCGTCTGAGAATAATATGCGTGGGCGAATCCATATGTGGTGATTAGCGAGATTTACCGTTGTGGATGCTTTACACTCTGTGGAATTGAATTGAGGTGGAGTGATCAATATCACTCCACAACTACATGTAGTAAACAAATTTGCTGTGCCATCGAATCATCTCTCTCACATCAAACAGCTTATCCTTCCTTGACATGTATCTGCCCCCACGTGTTTCTGTTCCCATTTGAAATGCGTTCACCCCTCTATACCCTTCGCTTCCATAACTTCCCAGCCACTCCTACCCGCGTCCGGATGTGTCCTTTAACTGAATCTCCGTTTTCTTTTGTTGTCTTTGTTTTGTCCTGACGATGAGTGCGACACTCGACACGCCGACTGTTTTGTCTTGTCTTGTCACTTATGCCCGGACCAGTTCCTTGGTTAAACTCCTCAAACATAAAAGACATACACGTGCGACAGTCGCAAATGGCAGCTTTATCGAAAATATACAAATCCTACAATATACGCTGAGACTTGTCAGGGACTTGCGGCTGTACAAAGCCTGAAAAGTAGCACATTGTGGCAGTGTTTTCACTTTCATGCAGCATGAAGTTTGGGCTTGTACTCATTCCCGTCAGAGCACACATGTCATTGTGTCAAAATATTGTCGATCAGTCGAAATGGTAACTCTTTCACTGTTTATGAGAATCGTTTTATGAATAATGCCTAGAGAAATACAAACTAAGCAAGCAACACGTGAAAAGAAAAGAACCGTCTGTTTGTGCAAGTAGAAAATCATGCTTTTCTTTAACTGAATTTTCTAACACTTTTTTTGCTTTCAAAAACTCAAAATTACTCTCTCCCCAAAACATGAGGACATTTTAACAACTAAACAATTTTATTAACACAGAAGTTGCCAATATGTCCTACATAGAGAAAAGAGTTATTGGTAAGACAGTCTATGGGTTTGATGACCACTCCGATTAATCACAGAGTCTGAACGTTTCTCCTAGAAAAGGAGCACAGGTCCAAACGGCTTCTTCTTGGAAGTAATTTGATCTGACTTTCCAAAGAAAATGCTTCGGATTTATTTTGAAAGGCTCTAAACGTATAACCTTCGGGTCTATAAGCCGTCTGAAAGGGGACGGCTTGTAGAAACACCTCCCTCGTTCTACAAGAGGGACATCGTCGCCATGACATCTCCTGTGAAGAATTCCTGACAATACTAGAGGCAATTTCCCCCGGAGAATGATCAGAATTGAAGATCTTTCATGAAGAACATCTACCAATGGTAGAAATTTTGCATGGAGAGATTCGGTTAGAGTTAGTAGGCTTTCAAACAAAGTTCCCACCGGGCCTCAAAAGAGACATTTCTACACAGAGGGACTGCAAACCCTAGAATTCTTCTTAATACAAAAAAGACAGTTATTGTGAGGATACTGCCTTCTGTCAACAGTTCATCTTGAGGACTGGGGCTGCCCTCTGCCAGAAAGAGAGAGAAAAAATAAAACAATTGAACAAAACCATAACCAAAGACGGCTACATACGTTAGATTATTTCTAGTGTAAAGTGTATGTGTGCCTTGAGGCCTTTCTTGACAATGACACTGCTAGCTAGTTGGTATTTAGAAGCTCAAATCATGCCTTTCCTTACATAGAGACCAAATAAGGTTGAATATACAAGACATGTATTAGTTTCATATAGTCGTATATAGCAAGGCTGTCAATTCTAGAATGCTTCTAGAGATGTGGATTGGTGGGTCTGGGAGCCTTAGAAGGGGAGGACGCTGCCTGCTAGTCGCTGTTGAGGATGAGGGCCACGCCTTGCAGCACCCAGTGGCTGGCGTGGCGCCTGGTGGCAATGTCCGCCTCGAACACCAGCCCCACCCCCATGGCGTTCCGTCGCTGTGACGTCACGTAGACCGGTGTCTTGAAGGTGTTCTAGAAAGTGCAACAAGGCAGGCGTAGCGATAGAATGTTTTACGTAGCGATTTCCACCAGCAACGCTTTACGCTTAAGATATACGCGTGTACACGCGCACACACACACATACTCACACGTGCGCACGCACGCGCAAACACACACGCCCACTTGCACGCACGCACGCACACCAATCAATGCCCAAACCAGTAAATTCTATACCGGAAAAAAGGCGGACAAACACTAATGGGACACAAGCACAATCAGGTCTAGACCCTCCCTGGAGGGCACCAACCAGCTGCAGACCAAATGCTGCACCAAGAGTGATTCGCGTTAGTATGCGATGACCTTCATTGCTTGGATGTACATGTACTCCTGGGTGGAGAGACAGAATATAAATGAACGAGTGATGCCATGCAAGGATTTGAGCAGCGCTTGAGATTGCCCCGTTCCCCATCCATTGCCCCGTTCCCCATCCATTGCCCTGCTACAAGTCGTTAGGGTGCGACTGCAAGGTGAGCAAAACACCGTTATCGAGTCGGCTTTAGACTAGAAATCGTTCACAGATGGATTCATTACGTAGCTAAGTTAACTAGCTTGGAGGGATAGGGCTAAGGTCAATTCTCTGTAATCCCGCCTCATTTCACATGTTCGAGCTGTCCTTCACCTGTGACTGCTGACTTCATTTCGGCAGTCACTCTTTGTGCGTATCCCAAAGCCACCTCCGCTTTTTATCCTGATGTCTGCGTCTTCTCTTTCCATTGCACATGTGCTAGCCGATCATTTTCTGGTTTTAACTGCTTTCCGTTTGTGTCACACTCACACACACACACACACACACACACACACACACACACACACACACACACACACACTCCTCCTTTCCATTTTGATTCATTATCATTCTTCTTCAAATTATGGGCCTTTAACATAGCGTATCTGCAGCTGGAGTGTAAAAGACCCCGAGATGACCTACTTGCAGTTTGACTTTCAAGGTCCCTAACGCAGCATACGCGACGTTTAAGTCTGAAGGCTCTCAAGGTCCCTAACGCAGCATACGCGACGTTTAAGTCTGAAGGCTCTCAAGGGTGGCATTCCCACAGCTTGAGTTGGAAATTGTACAAGACAAGGTCTGAACGCCTTTACGGGAATCTTATCTGCAGGATGTTTTTCGAGGACTCTAAGGTAGCGTCGCTGCATCTTGAGTTTGCAGGCTTACAAGGCAGCATACAAGGCGTTTGAAGTCTGGTAAATTTGGATGTCTGCAACTTGATATTGAATGCTTCTGAGAATGAAGGCATGACTTTGTTGTTCAAGGGCCCATCAGCCTTATTTGGCAATGCAAGTCCTCATCATTCGCTCTAAAAAGTGACGGCATAAAATAGAGCAAAATGTACAAATGTGTAAAATATACATACATCTATTTTTGTGAAAATCTATTCATATACCAACATACAAATGTGTATAAGTACACTCATGCGTGAAGAATGTCACAAATATGTCCACATTGTCATTAAAGCAGAGTTGTATATTTATGTATGAAAGCGTGTGTGAATGCCTCTGAGAAGACACACCTGCAGCTTGAGTTTGAAGGCCTCTATGGGGAAGACCTTGAGCAGAGGCAATGGCTGGATGAGTTCCTTGGGCCTCTGCACGACCAAACACTCCTGCTGCACGTCGTAGCCAGCCCCTTCCAGGAACAAGCCGTCAATGTAGCACCCTGAAAACGTGTGCAGAGCCCAGTGATCAGTTCCAGTATGTGCACTTTACCCTTAGGAAACAAAACTGTCGATCAAAATGATTCTTTTTTTCTTGTAAGATTTAATTAATTTATCTTAAACTCATAACAGCCCATTTCTCGTACTCTTAAGCTTCCACAATGCCTAACTACATTGTTTCTTAAGTACTTTATGCCGGAGAGAGAGAGAGAGGAGTGGGGGTGGAGGTGGGACAGGCAGGAGGGTAGGCAGGCAGGAAGGCAGGCGGGCGGAAAACAAATGGATAAACGGATGGATAGACGCACGAACACATGCACGGATTTACCCATATGCACACAAATCCACACGCCCATATGTGCGCAGACACATACGTACAATATAACACATACCTACAATATAACACATACCTACAATGCAACACATACCTACAATGCAACACAAACCTACAATGCAACACGTACCTACAATGCAACACGTACCTACAATGCAACACGTACCTACAATGCAACACGTACCTACAATGCAACACGTACCTACAATGCAACACGTACGTACAATGCAACACATACGTACAATGCAACACGCACCTACAATGCAGCACGTACCTACAATGCAACACGTACCTACAATGCAACACGTACCTACAATGCAACACGTACCTACAATGCAACACGTACCTACAATGCAACACGTACCTACAATGCAACACGTACCTACAATGCAACACGTACCTACAATGCAACACGTACCTACAATGCAACACGTACCTACAATGCAACACGTACCTACAATGCAACACAAACCTACAATGCAACACGAACCTACAATGCAACACGTACCTACAACGAAACACGTACCTACAATGCAACACGTACCTACAATGCAACACGTACCTACAATGCAACACATACGTACAATGCAACACGTACCTACAATGCAACACATACGTACAATGCAACACATACGTACAATGCAACACATACGTACAATGCAACACGTACCTACAATGCAACACGTACCTACAATGCAACACGTACCTACAATGCAACACGTACCTACAATGCAACACGTACCTACAATGCAACACGTACCTACAATGCAACACGTACCTACAATGCAACACGTACCTACAATGCAACACATACCTACAATGCAACACATACCTACAATGCAACACATACCTACAATGCAACACGTACCTACAATGCAACACATACGTACAATGCAACACGTACCTACAATGCAACACATACGTACAATGCAACACGTACCTACAATGCAACACATACGTACAATGCAACACATACGTACAATGCAACACATACGTACAATGCAACACGTACCTACAATGCAACACATACTTACAATGCAACACGTACCTACAATGCAACACATACGTACAATGCAACACATACCTACAATGCAACACAAACCTACAATGCACCACATACGTACAATGCAACACGTACCTACAATGCAACACATACCTACAATGCAACACGTACCTACAATGCAACACGTATCTACAATACAACACATACCTACAATGCAAAACGTACCTACAATGCAACACGTACCTACAATGCAACAAGTACGTACAATGCAACACATACCTACAATGCAACACGTACCTACAATGCAACACGTACCTACAATGCAACACGTACCTACAATGCAACACGTACCTACAATGCAACACGTATCTACAATGCAACACGTACCTACAATGCAACACATACGTACAATGCAACACATACGTACAATGCAACACGTACCTACAATGCAACACATACGTACAATGCAACACGTATCTACAATGCAACACATACGTACAATGCAACACGTACCTACAATGCAACACATACGTACAATGCAACACGTACCTACAATGCAACACATACGTACAATGCAACACGTACCTACAATGCAACACGTACCTACAATGCAACACATACGTACAATGCAACACGTACCTACAATGCAACACATACGTACAATGCAACACGTACCTACAATGCAACACATACCTACAATGCAACACAAACCTACAATGCACCACATACGTACAATGCAACACGTACCTACAATGCAACACACACCTACAATGCAACACGTACCTACAATGCAACACGTACCTACAATACAACACATACGTACAATGCAACACGTACCTACAATGCAACACGTACCTACAATGCAACACGTACCTACAATGCAACACATACCTACAATGCAACACGTACCTACAATGCAACACGTACCTACAATGCAACACGTACCTACCACGCAACACGTACCTACAACGCAACACGTACCTACAATGCAACACGTACCTACAATGCAACAGGTACCTACAATGCAACACGTACCTACAATGCAACACGCACCTACAATGCAACACGCACCTACAATGCAACTCGCACCTACAATGCAACACGTACCTACAATGCAACACGTACCTACAATGCAACACATACGTACAATGCAACACGTACCTACAATGCAACACGTACCTACAATGCAACACATACCTACAATGCAACACGTACCTACAATGCAACACATACCTACAATGCAACACGTACCTACAATGCAACACATACCTACAATGCAACACGTACCTACAATGCAACACATACGTACGATGAAACACGTACCTACAATGCAACACGTACCTACAATGCAACACGTACCTACAATGCAACACGTACCTACAATGCAACACGTACCTACAATGCAACACGTACCTACAATGCAACACGTACCTACAATGCAACACATACATACAATGCAACACATACCTACAATGCAACACGTACCTACAATGCAACACGTACCTACAATGCAACACGTACCTACAATGCAACACGTACCTACAATGCAACACGTACCTACAATGCAACACGTACATACAATGCAACACGTACCTACAATGCAAAACGTACCTTGGTGCACCCTTTCCGTGGCTTCCTCCCGAGTGTAGTGCGTGGAGACACACGTGTACAGCGTGGAGCGGTCCAGAGGCCAGCCGTTCTTGCGACACGTGGACTGCACCAAGGCCATCAGGTACGACTCGGGGATGTGCAGGCCTGACAGCCAGATGTGGTGCGGCTCCCCCTCGTTTATCTGGACAAATACAGATTGATGGTCAGGTAGACAGGCAGGCAGGTAGGTAGGTTGATAGGTAATTAGTTAGGTAGATAGGTTGGTGGATGGGTGGGTAGGTAGGTAGGAGGGTGCGTAGGTAAACAGGTAGTTAGGTAGGTGCGTGGGTAGATAGGTAGGCAGGTAGGTAGGTAAGTAAGCAGGTAGTTAAGTAGGTGGGTGGATGGATGGGTGGATGGGTAGGTAGATAGGAAGGTAGGTAGGTAAGTAGGTTGGTAGGTGGGAAGGTAGGTGTGAATGTAGGTAAGTGGGAGGGTGGATGGATGGGTGGGTGGGTACGTAATTAGGTAGGTAGTGGGTAGGTGGGTGGTTGGGTGGCAGGGAAGTTAGGTAGGTCGGTAGGTATGTATGTATGTAGGCAGGCAGGCAGGCAGGTGGGGCGTGAACAAAATTTGAATTTAGACCGATCAGAAGTGCCATTCCTCCGCTTCTGTAGACAAATTAAACTCTCAGCTTCAAAACGATATTTAAAACTCCAAAAAGTTAAAAACTGACTTATGACCTGTTTTGTGGTGCTCAGCTACATTTAAGCAACGTTTTCGTAGTTGGTGAAGCACGCCTTCACGCGCGCGCATGTGAATGTAAGCATGATGTTAGCATCAGCGTGTGGGTGGGGTTAGCGCGAGTGTTTGCATGATGTTAGTATCAGCGTGTGAGTGGGGTTAGCGCGAGTGTTTGCATGATGTTAGCATCAGCGTGTGGGTGGGGTTAGCGCGAGTGTTTGCTTGATGTTAGCATCAGCGTGTAGGTGGGGTTAGCGCGAGTGTTTGCATGATGTTAGCATCAGTGTGTGGGTGGGGTTAGCGCGAGTGTTTGCATGATGTTAGCATCAGTGTGTGGGTGGGGTTAGCGCGAGTGTTTGCATGATGTTAGCATCAGTGTGTGGGTGGGGGTGGGGGTTAGCGCGAGTGTTTGCATGAAGTTAGCATCAGCGTGTCGGCTTACGCCAGTGTGTTTGCATGATGTTAGCATCAGTGTGTGGGTGGGTTAGCGCATGTGTATTTGCATTATGTTAGCATCAGCTTGTCGGCTTACTCTAGTGTTTTTGCATGATGTTAGCATCAGCGTGTCAGCTTACGCTAGTGTTTTTGCATAATGTTAGCATCAGCGTGTCAGCTTACGCTAGTGTTTTTGCATAATGTTAGCATCAGCGTGTCAGCTTACGCTAGTGTATTTGCGTGATGTTAGCATCAGTGTGTGTGTGAGGGTAGCGCGTGCAAGTGTGCGTGCCCTGTAGGTGTCAGCACACTCTGCTTTCGGTGAGAAACCTGATTGATCTGGGTTAGACGTCAAACTACCCTGCATTTGACAATGGCGCAATGGGTTCAAGGATGAACTTTTCGCAAGGCAGGGTCACTTTAGGTGTCAAGTTGCTGCGATTGCGTCGCACGCAAGACAGGACGACGATATCTGACAAACGAGAGTCATTCACAGAAGGATTTTCGTTTGAAATAGAATCGTCACGTGCGTGCATTAAAACAGTGGCACGGTATTGTGTGATATGAAGGATTGAATCAACGAGTCCCTGATAGAGGAAGCGATCAGGGGAGACCGACCAGTCATGGCAAACAACAAGCATGAGTGCAATGCCATCATCGTAGAGGCCTGCCCACCCAGTCATAGTACTGCTTGTATCTGCGGTCGAAGTGGATGATCCAGTTGCCCAGGGACTTGAGCGTCTCCGGAGCGAGGCGACGCCACATGAAAGGGATGAAGCCGTTGAAAAGAGAGCGCGCCACGTCATCCAACTCGTTGCTCATTCCAACCTCGCCTGCCAGTGCCTGCAGCGACAAACGGGTTTGGTTGCAAACGAGGACTTTTGCCCACACTTACATGTAGACCTCCAACTGGTCTACCCTTTACTCCATGGTCACGGACCAACTGGTCAATTCCGTACTTGCATTGGCATCTGGGTCCAAACAAGTGTACGAATAGAGAGCACACATTCAGACAAGCAATGTAACAATCCCTTCCTCGTGCAGTTTCATAATCGCATGCCATATTTTAAAAACGACATGACGTAGCCATGACGTAGCCATGACGTAGCCATGACGTAGCCCACATTAAGGGTTACCCTCACTACAATGATATTTGGAGTGACGACGACAACTCACCAAAGTTACATAAAATACTTGGGATGATATTTTCCTGTGACTGCATGTCATTTTCGTTTCTTCTCAAATCTAAGTGGGAACTTTAGCAAACTCTAAGACACAAGAAGGAAACAGAAAGAAATGCAAAAAACACTTCAAGAGAGAGTAGTCGACCTTTTTCAGAGTGGCAAGAGACGCAGCCATCCTTCTGATGAGCCTGTTAAACCGTTCGATTTCTTGCAGAAGAACAACCGTGGTTGGGGAAACGTGGATACCATATTTCTTCTTGATCTTGTCCAGCTCAAAGTTTTGGGGCAGTTTGTTCACAATGTCATCAGCAATCTTGGCGATGAAATCTTCTCTCGTGATACCGCTTCCAGTTTCATCTACAAAACAGCAAGACAGATAGAAAAGAGCAACTTAACTGGGTAGACACAGTCGTTTTCTAACGTGAAGTCCGACTACTCAAAAGTTCATATCGGGCCCTGTTGCTCTAATGCAGGCAGCTACTTTGATTATAATTACGCATAGTTACACTGCTTCAGGCAACATACGAAAAGAGCAGTTTTGGCTCTGGATGAACGCAACATGAAAAGTTATTGGCAAATGCATGCTCAATGCACTAGCCTCAATTGTATCAAGACTGCCGTCTGTGCACCTCTGGAGTTATTTCGCCCGAATCTCCGTTATTTCTCATATTTCCGAAGCTGACTACAACCTAATGCTTTCATTTCAAATGCAGGAGGTTGCAGGCAAGATAACAAAAACAAGTCATGTTACATTTATTTAAACCATTACGTGCATATTAGCTTTCAGTATAAATCGGCTACTGAATCCTACATTTGTTGCAGTAAATTTTTCACCAGCGGTGCACGTTAACCATATCACTTGGTAAAATAGTAGGAGCTCTCGATATACCCAGAGAGGAGAAGCTGCAAAGCGAAGATACTGACCTGTCTGGGGCTGGAGGTCGATGAGATGCTGCCACATGTCCCGTGCAGCCTGGGTGTAGTAGCCAATCTCTGCGTTGGAGTGCAGCCCGAACACCTCGGGTGTGTTGGAAAGAGGCAGAGTCTCTATGTAGGCTGTGCAACACAAACAGATCATTATGCCACATTGATACAATAACAGTGTGCTCTATAGGCTGACCAGGACAAACGTGGCTTTCCGTCATACATGTACAACACATACCCAATGCAGAATTAAAACGTCTTCTGATCACACATTTAGACCTGCCGTGTGGAGGCTGCTTAAGATGTATGTGTCTTATGTCACTTAGGTACAACATATGCCTCATGCAGAGAGCGCGTAACCACGCCTTCCTCTAATGTAGGTAGGAAGCAGGCACTATGTAAGCTGCCCAATACAAAACTGTTAGCTCCTGAAAATATCAAATACCCCACCCTAACTGCCCATGATACACATTTTCGTGCGGTATACTACAAAGCACTGTCAGTGAAGGTTGCAGACCAGATATATGCCCTTCCGTCACATCTCAAGAACAACAAGAAGGGCAAAGCCCATACGACTCACATGCTTGACCTTGACCTTTATATGACCTTGACCTTCAGGTGACCTTCAAGGTCAAGGTCAAACAACTAAACATACCAATGACATCATACACAAAGAAATGCTTTACACATTTTTCCTACCAAAATACATGTGACCTTGACCCAAGGTCAAGGTCATCTAAGGTCATGCAACACAAAGCTGTTAATTCAAGACATAGGAAGCACAATGGTGCTTATTGGCACTTTCTACCATGAGATATGGTCACTTTTAGTGGTTCACTACCCCATTTTGGTCACATTTCATAAGGGTCAAAGTGACCTTGACCTTGATGATATGTGACCAAATGTGTCTCATGATGAAAGTATAACATGTGCCTCACATAATTATTAAGTTTGAAACAGTTATCTTCCATAGTTCAGGGTCAGGGTCACTTCAAAATATGTATACAATCCAACTTTGAAGAGCTCCTGTGACCTTGACCTTGAAGCAAGGTCAACCAAACTGGTATCAATAGATAGGGCTTGCTTTGACCTATATACCACTTCTAGCTAAGGTTGCCATTCTCAATAACGTGGGAGAAAATTGGGAAAATGTGAAAAATGACTGTTTTTGAGACCACATTTATGGCTCCTGTGACCTTGACCTTGAAGCAAGGTCAAGTCACTATGTATGTTTTTTGAGGCCTTGTCATCATACACCATCATGCCACATTTGGTGTTGATAGACTTAATAGTCTCTGAGAAAAATCCAACGTTTAAGTTTTTTACGCCCGGACGGACGGACGACACGGCTCAGTACATAGACTCACTTTTGCTTCGCATGTGAGTCAAAAACTGTGTACAGACTCGTGAAATTATTAGCGACTTTACCGTCACCGATGCACAACAGCTGCTCAGCACATACTACACGGAACAAGCATCCTGATACAATCATATACGTTTATGCAGGTTGCTACATAACAAATAAGTCTCACCGCCACGTAGGTATATCACCCTCCGTGATAACAGGCAAAATACCCATGCCTTCCTTTCACTTGGATAAAACACATAATCAGTGAACGCTTCAAAACGAGAAAATGCCTCCCCATTATTTCAATTGAAAAACCTTGTCATTTAGACTGTCATGAAATAAGTATAGAAAACAATGAACAAATCAGATATGATTTTTAAACTGTCGTATTGTTAAAGCCGCAAAACAGACTAAGACTGGCTTCGCTCTATTACAAAAGAAAATATCATCATCACTCTAATAACATGATATACAGCAACATAGGACACGGAAACATTTTGTGCTGAAATTTCCGTAATCGAGTGTGCACATGGGTAGTTTCCTTCGTTCGGACTCTTGCTGTGAACTTTTTCACATTTCTTCGCTATGTCTGCTGTGGACGTGAACTATCTTAAAATTCACGCATGCCTGGATATTCTATCACATACACCGTAGCTAAAGGCCTGGGAGAAGTGAAAGGTGCGCGAGAAATCCTACCTATGAAGTCATCTCTTCCTCCCTGCGCTGGGTCCTTAAAGGTTGGGATGTGGTACGCCACTTCGTCGTCGTGGTAGAAGAAGAAAGGCTGGAAGGTGTCGAAGATGAAGTCACCCATGTACTCGTTCATGTACGTGTTGAGGATGCGTCGGTCGTAACTGTCAATGGCACGACCCCCGTACATCACCTGGTAGTAAAAATAGTAAAAACTTACTTTTGGTCAAATCTAGATCCAATAAAACGTGCAAAGTTGCTGGGTTTAAAGAGCTTTTTTCCCCCTTAGCATCATGAACAATTAAGTTGGACGAGAACTGAAGAAGGCTGAAAAGTTTGAGGCGTAATGCCTTTTCGTCAGACTGCTTTTGTCCTCGTCTTCATCATCATCATCATCATCATCATCATCATCATCATCATCATCATCATCATCATCATCATCATCATCATCATCATCAACAACAACAACAACAACAACACGACTCACCTCTCCAATGAGGTACTTGAGGCTGTTCCAGGGGATCTTGATTTCTGCCTGTTGCACGGCTTTCTTTAGGTACGTGTGCAGAATCTGCATGCAGACGCGGAAATCGGACTCGTTGAAGTCGTAGGAGACGTTCCATCCGATCTTGCCGTACTTCCTACGCTCCTGCACCACGGCGTGGAAGAAGGCCAGCACAAAGACCAGGCTAGCAAAGGCAGGGTGGGGGCAGTCCGCAATGGCCGCCACAGGGATCTTGAGATACGTGCTTCGGATGTTGAGTTTAAGGCCGTTGGGCGGCTCCGTCACCACCTGAAGCGAAATGAACGGTGTGGCATTTGTTTTCCAGTGTAGTTCTTAAGACGGGCAGTTTGTGGCAGCAACCTACCCAGCCTGTGCCAGACTCCACCGTTACATGGAGTTTAATGCTCCCATTCCAGAGTCTCAGTGAAAGAATGGCATAGTACGACAATTCTTTCAAGTTGCAGAATGTTTTCAGGGATCAGATTCATGTAGCTATCAGTAATCTTCCGCTATTCTCACTGTGCACTAGTGTGACAGGAAGAAATGCAAACCTGTTCGTTCTCGGGGCGTGGGGGAACTCTGAGTGTTGGATTTATGGAGAAAGTGCCGCGTTATGTAACTTGCCAGCATTTTCACAAAGCGTTGAGAACCACTATTTTAAGGGCGAGAAATATCCACGAAATGCACCAACACACCTTGAGTGAGCGCTGCAGGATGCCGATGGGAAAGTTCTCAATGGGATCGGTAGTGAGCCACAGGCGGAAATCAGGGTGGGGCTTGGAAATGGCCTCCAGCTCCTTCTCCAAGTGCCGTAGCCACTTGACCAGCAGGTGGCAGTTCTGAAGCATCAGCCAGTGACCCCTGGCTACCGCGTTGTCCATCAGCTGAGAGGCCAGCTGTAGGCGCCAGAGTCGAGAACACTCATCACCAACAAAGCGATTCAAGTCAGAAAGCACGTGACAGCAAACAGCGAAAAGCCAGAGTCACACAGAGCACACAGCATTGTACCACTCCACCAACATACACCGAGCCACATATCACCATAGCACACCAAACCACTCAACAGACACTGTACTTCATCATTCCACACGTCACATCGCAACACTACGCACAGCACTCATCCTACTCTACCACGTCACACTGCTCCAAGCGCGAGACTTTAATCACTTTAACAAGTACACATCCCACCATGCCAATCCACACTTTACACTTTCCTTCACATCCCATCCCTCACCACTCCACATCTCATCCCTCTTCACTCTTCACCTCATCCCTCTCCACTTAACGTCTCATCCCTCTCCAATTCACGTCTCATTCCCCTCCACTCAACATCCCATCTCTCGCCACTCTACACCTCATCCCTCTCCACCCACGTCCCATCCCTCTCCACTCTATATCCCATCCTTTTCCACTCCACATCCCATCTCTCACCACTCTACACTTCATCCCTCTCACCCCACGTCCCATCCCTCTCCACTCTACATCCCTTCTCTCATCACTCCAAACCTCATCCCTCTCCACTCCACATCCTATCCCAATCCACTTCACATCTCATCCTTTTCCACTCCACATCCCATCCCTCACCACTCCACATCCCATCCCTCTCCACTTCACATCCCACCCCTCTCCACTCCACATCCCATCCCTCTCCACTCCACATCCCATCCCTCTCCACTCCACATCCATTCTCTCATTACTCCACACCTCATCCCTCTCCACTCCACATCCTATCCCAATCCACTTCACATCTCATCCTTTTCCACTCCACATCCCATTCCTCTCCACTCAACATCTCATCAACTTCCACTCAACATCCCATCTCTCACCACTCAACATCCCATCTCTCACCACTCTACATCCCATCTCTCACCACTCTACACCTCATCCCTCTCCACCCACGTCCCATCCCTCTCCACTCCACATCCCATCCCTCTTCACTCCACATCCCATCTCTCACCACTCTACATCCCATCTCTCACCACTCTACACCTCATCCCTCTCCACCCACGTCCCATCCCTCTCCACTCCACATCCCATCCCTCTTCACTTCACATCCCACCCCTCTCCACTCCACATCCCATCCCTCTCCACTCCACATCCCATCCCTCTCCACTCCACATCCATTCTCTCATTACTCCACACCTCATCCCTCTCCACTCCACATCCTATCCCAATCCACTTCACATCTCATCCTTTTCCACTCCACATCCCATTCCTCTCCACTCAACATCTCATCAACTTCCACTCAACATCCCATCTCTCACCACTCAACATCCCATCTCTCACCACTCTACATCCCATCTCTCTCCACCCACGTCCCATCCCTCTCCACTCTACATCCCATCCCTCTCCACTCTACATCCCACCCCTCTCCACTCCACATCCCATCCCTCTCCACTCGAAATCCCATCCCTCTCCACTCAACATCTCATCCTTTTCCACTCCACATCCCATTCCTCTCCACTCAACATCTCATCAACTTCCACTCAACATCCCATCTCTCACCACTCTACACCTCATCCCTCTCCACCCACGTCCCATCCCTCTCCACTCTACATCCCACCCCTCTCCACTCGAAATCCCATCCCTCTCCACTCCACTTCCCTTCTCTCACCACTCCACATCCCATCCCTCTCCACTCTACACCCATTCCTCTCCCCTCCACACCTCATCCCTCTCCCCTCCACACCCCATCCCTCTCCACTCCACATCCCATCAATCTCCACTCCACATCCCATCCCTCTCCACTCCACATCCCATCCCTCTCCACTCTACATCCCATCCCTCTCCACTCCACATCCCATCCCTCTTCACTCCACGTCCCATCCCTCTCCACTCTACATCCCATCCCTCTCCACTCTACATCCCATCCCTCTCCACTCCACGTCCCATCCCTCTCCACTCTACATCCCATCCCTCTCCACTCTGCATCCCATCCTTTTCCACTCCACATCCCATCCCTCTCCACTCCACATCCCATCCCTCTCCACTCCACATCCCATCCCTCTCCACTCCACATCCCTTCTGTCACCACTCCACATCCCATCCCTTTCCACTCTACATCCCATTCCTCTCCACTCCACACCCCATCCCTCTCCACTCCACACCCCATTCCTCTCCACTCCACATCCCATCCCTCTCCACTCCACACCCCATTCCTCTCCACTCCACATCCCATCCCTCTCCACTCCACTTCCCTTCTGTCACCACTCCACATCCCATCCCTTTCCACTCTACATCCCATTCCTCTCCACTCCACACCCCATCCCTCTCCACTCCACACCCCATTCCTCTCCACTCCACATCCCATCCCTCTCCACTCCACACCCCATTCCTCTCCACTCCACATCCCATCCCTCTCCACTCCACGTCCCATCCCTCTCCACTCTACACCCCATCCCTCTCCACTCTACATCCCATCCCTCTCCACTCCACATCCCATCCCTCTCCACTCCACACCCCATCCCTCTCCACTCCACGTCCCATCCCTCTCCACTCTACATCCCATCCCTCTCCACTCCACATCCCATCCCTCTCCACTCCACATCCCATCCCTCTCCACTCCACACCTCATCCCTCTCCCCTCCACACCCCATCCCTCTCCACTCCACATCCCATCCCTCTCCACTCCACGTCCCATCCCTCTCCACTCTACACCCCATCCCTCTCCACTCCACACCCCATCCCTCTCCACTCCACATCCCATCCCTCTCCACTCTACACCCCATCCCTCTCCACTCCACATCCCATCCCTCTCCACTCTACATCCCATCCCTCTCCACTTCACATGCCATCCCTCTCCACTCCACATCCTATCCCTCTCCATTTCGCATTTTTTATCTCACCACTCCACATCCCATTCCACTCCACTCCACATCCTGTCCCTCTCCATTTCGCTTTTTTTTTTATCTCACCACTCTACACCCCATCCCTCTTCACTCACACCCCATCCCACTGCACTCCACATCCTATCCCTCTCCACTCCACATCCCATCCCTCTCCACTCCACATCCCATCCCTCTTCACTCCACATCCCATCCCTCTTCACTCCACACCCCATCCCTCTCCACTCCACATGCCACCCCTCTCCACTCCACATCCCTTCCCTCTCCACTTCCGACCCCAATACCTTTTCCTGGCCCTGGCCCATGGACAGGAACTTCATGCGGTTCTGAGGAAAGTCGATCCTCTCCCCGAGCTTGACCAGGTCGCTTGCGGGGTCGGATCCAGGGCTGAGGATGAAGACGACGGGACTGTTGCAGGTGCTCTGGTCGAAGATGGCCTCGAAGCTGATGATAGGCGGCGTCACGAAACGTTCGCCCATGACGTTGCTGATGTAGTCAGTCACCGCTCTGTACACGCGGTCCATGCGGAAGCAGCGCAGGAGCATGAGGCGGTCAAAGTCTTTCAGATGTTGGCTGTAGCCCATGGGGAACATCTGGGACTCGGGGGAGTCGTGGTCAAACCACTGGGGATGAGGAGACAGAGGAGATATCAGATTGGAAAAAAAGAATCGGTTTTGTCTTCGGTGCGGGAAAACTGGTGTTTTAAGCCGTTGGGGCCGGAGAGAAAGAAGGCATCAATCACAGACTTGAGAGAAACGGGTGGGGATTTGTTATGGAAATGTGTCGGCACATTTACGCGTGGAACAATTCGGCTAGTTCAAATGCGCGTAGCCATATCTACTTACCCTTTTCCACTGCTTTTCATGGGAACACACATCGTCCACGATCTTTCCAAAAGACTCAGGGAAGTCATTTGCAAGTTTGATGAGATCTTCCCAGCCCTCAGAAGGAAACCACGAAAAAGGTTTCTGGCGTTTCGACTTCTCGAGTGCAACGTTTCCCTGAAAATCGATCAAATGAGTAATCAGCAAGATGACGTTAGCTGCAGGGTAAACACCGTTCACAGAGAATCCTGTGGAGGAGTCGGGTTCAGAAGAGGAAAATGAATAACTCCATTAAGATGGATCGGATATCTATCTATCCAACCATGTACGTACCTTGGCATCCCACTCCCTGTGCGTCTATTATCCAATCATCCATCTATTCAGTCGGCCATCCGATTAACTAACCAATCCACAACTTATCGCTTACTGCTTCTGCAGCAACAACCGTTCTGTAAATCAATTGATTGACGTATACCTTTGTAAGTGGTCAACTGATTGCTTTGGTCTAATCAAGAGAAAGGAGTGAACTGAGGTGGAGACAGCACTGAGATCAGATGCTGACGGTAGAGCGAGAAGACAAAGGCAGATACAGAAAGACAGAGAAGGACTGAACACCAAGTAGACAGCCAGACAGGAAGGCAGGCAATCATTCAGTAAGCCGTACAGTCAGTCAACTAAACAAAACAGCCGCCAGATACACAGGCATATATACGCAGATACATATACGCAGATACATATACGCAGATACATATATACTCAGACAGCCAAATAAATACAAAGAAGGTGATGATAGGGATTGAAACAATTATATTATCAACTATGACACTAATTAAATAATACCTTAGCTCTGTCATTTATCTAACGTTAGACGCCTGTACATTATTTCCTTTAGATTACTCTGGTTTACAAAAGGAATACATGCCATATATTCAGTGTTTACCTTGATGAAGAAATCCACTTGAGTGTTAGAGATTTCATGTCTGTCTTCCTCTACTTTGATAGTGATTTGCAGCGAGAACAACAGCTTGTGCTTTTCAAATATCCCTAAAAGAAAAATCCACAAAAAGTTATATTACAGCAGAGGCACAGATATGACAGGTACGGATTTTTGAAGCCCCAATGCTTCTCTTCTTTTGCTTATTAACATTTTTCTTGTAAACTGCATCATTCTCCAACCAAAACGACTGGTTTTAAGTCTTCCGTCTTTTGTTTCTGCATTAGGCAATTTGAAATAGTGATACTTAGCGTTACAACCACGGTCCATCTGCATTAGGCAATTGGAAATAGTGATACTTTGCGTTACAACCACGGTCCATCTGCATTAGGCAATTGGAAATAGTGATACTTTGCGTTACAACCACGGTCCATCTGCATTAGGCAATTGGAAATAGTGATACTTCGCGTTACAACCACGGTCCATCTTCATTGTTTCACGTAGCACGGACTAGTTTTTCTTTGCTCCCGAGAAGTATTGCTCGGTGAGACGAGTGAAGATGCGCTCAGGGGCGCATTTGTTTGGCCCAAAATCTCGAGATTCTCCCTGAATGGCTAGTCGAGGGCGAGTGAGAAGCTCCTACAGCTAGTAAAACGGCCAATCATCTCGCAAGGCGGAAGAACATGGCTGCGTCGCGGCGCCAGAGTCGGTGAAGAAGTTGCCGATAGACGAAACAACTGACGATTCAGGTATCACATCAATTTTACTTGACAGAACACACCATGGTGTCATATCGAATGGCACGGGAACTTTTTCAACGAAAAAAAGCAACCCGGGTTCAACTGTAGACAATTTTTTTGAAAATGTTAGGCCTCGATTCATTTCGATCATTTCAAGGGACATAATTCATAGAGCGTACGTATACGGTGAAGGGACATAACCCATAGAGCGTACGTATACTGCAAACGAAAAAAAATTTTCGGCAGTTTATCTCTAGAAATTCCCAATACATCTACTCCTCTATATACACAAATGGACACTCGAACCGCAAATACTTCCGTGTACGTACACTTTTCCGTTCTCGAACCCTGAGAAGCACATTACAGGCACTGTTCTCTCCGAACACCAGCCAAACTCGCACCGTCTCAGCCATTTTGGCTCATCCGGGCCACTGCAGCGGGAAGCATCGAGGGAGCTCCCGAGCACGCTCGGCCTCCCGCCTTTACGGCGAGTGTGTCCTAATGAGCGAGGAACGTAGGAAACGCCTATCCTTCGCGATTCTCTCGAGATTTTGGGCCAAACAAACGCGCCCCAGATGACATAGGTGCTTGCAAAAAGTCATTCGAGCAATCAGGGAATCTGCTGCTCTGCGTAGTTTCAGACTGAACATTATTTACACTTAGATTTATGTCACGCAATGGAACGACTTATCACTGAAAACATTGATTAATGCAGCTTCCGTAATCTCAGGGATATTTCTAACGGTGCACATACCGTTTCAACATTTGCAACAGAAACAGAGATTGCATGCTTGTTTAGAGCGTGTTGTATTGTATGATTGTATTGCAACTTATCGCATTGCATTGCAGTGATTGCCTTGATTACATCGGGTTTTTATCATATTTTTATGTGTTTTTTTGTTGTGTACTATTTCATATTTGTCTCACGTTGGTTGTTTGTATTGCTTTGATTTGAATTGCACTGTGTTGTATTGTAAGGTGTCGTATTGAAAGTATTGTATGAATTGCATCGTGTTCATTGCAGCGGATTGTGTTGTGTTGCGCTGCGTAGCCCTGTATTGTTCAAACACTTCAAGGTTAAAAATAGTTAAACTGTCCATCTGTTGCTTTTCCTCGATAGCATAAAAGAAGTAAACAGGGATTCTGTAAACGGAGGCTGAAACTCACAAGTTCACTCGTACCTCGAGCAATATCATCCTACCACAATGGAATTGTTTATCGTCTGTTCCAAAATGCGCGTCAAGAGTGGCGGGAAAGCCGTATTGATGTAAAGATGCTGGACTTACAAACTTACCAGCTACAATCATTGAGTCCTAAATTCATTTCATCCGCACCAGTGCGTATAATAAGGTTATTAATTACATCCATCTGGCTTCTTTGAGTCATGACGTGATGTTGAAGTGTGGCTAATCCTAATACACATCTTATTTTCATTGCAGCAGACACGAAATATGCATTTCCAAAACATCAAAAAGCGTGTGTGCCAAGCGTCAGGTAAAATTCCACTCAGTTCATCCAAAGACACTATCTAACGCGACCGCCAGCTTCGACGAATTGCGAGAGAGGTCCCGGACACAGTGATTCACGGGAACATCACTTCCGGTGAGTCACTATTTTACTATAGCTGCGCTGTTTGCTCTCCCATGAAAGCTCACTAACTTATCATATCAATTGTTCAGTCTAAAGAATACTTCTTGATGCGGTACAGCACCTAAACTTATGCAATAAACAAACAGCAACACTGCAAAATCACGCCTACATTCCCGCACTGGTCTGGCAAAAGTAAACAAATTGATCGACTACGAATTCTTGCTTCATTACGCTCAAAGTATCTTTGATTAACAAAAGTAATACACTAGTGTATTTCAAATTTCGAATTAATTAAAAGCAGATATACATGAAAGACACTACTATTTGAAAATCCGATTATTACTAGTCCACTGTAGCTTTCATTCTATCGGAAGTGCCGTTCCCACGAACATCAAAACGTCACAGAGAGGCCAAATGACAAATCGCGTCAAAACGGCAGAAGTGGCGGTCCCGTTAGATAGTGTCTTTGTTAGATAGTGTCTTTGTTAGATAGTGTCTTTGGCCAGAGTCATTGCTGACTGGCGGTCCCGTTAGATAGTGTCTTTGGCCAGAGTCACTGCTGACTGGCGGTCCCGTTAGATAGTGTCTTTGGCCAGAGTCACTACTGACTGGCGGTCCCGTTAGATAGTGTCTTTGGTTCATCGCCCGGCGAGTCGACTAATCCGTGCACGGGTTCTTACCTGTGCATCCATAGTTGTAGATGTTGTGAGTGAGAGTGTCGATGATGTTCTTCAATCGTTTTCCAAGAATACCATCGGGCAGAGACTTCTTCAAGGAGTACTCAAACACCTCCAGGTAGGAGGCAAGCGAGTACTGGTACATGCTGCACACAGTGGACATCTCGGCCAACACGAAGAAGAGGATGGCGCCTCTCTTGGCTGCAGGTCTGTACCCGTCTCGGAACTTTTCAATGTCCTTGGACGTTTTGCCAGCCAGGGTCAGTTTTTCAAACACCTGCAGGACAAATGGGTTCGTCATCTTTCTTTTTTGTTTCTTCGGGGTTTGTTTGTTTTTATTCAGAAAGGAAAGTGCATACACATTGCTGGCTCCAAGGTAATCCTCTGTGCAAAGCAGTGTGCGCACAAAATAACAATACATGAAAAGAAAGGGGGAAGAAAAAACGAAGTTGCACGTGTCATTATTGTGCTGTAAACACGGGGATACGAGAGAAAGATGAGGTCTAGAATGGGAGGAGGGGGGGGGGGGTGCTGGGGAGAAGGAACAAGATCAAGAAGTGTTGGGAGGAGGGCCTATTCCTGTCATAGTGTTGTATTCATAGTGGTAATATCGGTGACCACTTGCTCTGAAATGTATCCAGTGTTCCATTTCTAAGAGCAGGGTCTTGTCATCTTGCATGTGCTGAAATATCCCTTGATTTACTGGATGGCTAACAAATCCGTCCTTAATTAAACCACTGAATATAAAACTATGATTGTTCTAGTTCGACGTCATCGAGCCTTTCATTAATTCTTCGAACAATCGCTTGACTCTATGTTTTGGAAAAGTACAAAAGAGGGAAAAGTCACCTTTTCGGAATTGAGGAAAGATTCGAAATTGGCACGAGACTCAATATAGTACAAACTGTGAATTCTAAATCATCACACATTAAATCTTGTTACATTGAATAAATTATTTACAGAACTGTCAAAGGACGCCAGGAATTTAAACAAGAAGGGCAAAGCCCATACAACTCACATGCTTGACCTTGACCTTTATATGACCTTGACCTTCAGGTGACCTTCAAGGTCAAGGTCAAACAACTAAACCTACCAATGACATCATACACAAAGAAATGCTTTACACATTTTTCCTACCAAAATACATGTGACCTTGACCCAAGGTCAAGGTCATCCAAGGTCATGCAACACAAAGCTGTTAATTCAAGACATAGGAAGCACAATGGTGCTTATTGGCACTTTCTACCATGAGATATAGTCACTTTTAGTGGGGTGGTTCACTACCCCATTTTGGTCACATTTCATAAGGGTCAAAGTGACCTTGACCTTGATGATATGTGACCAAATGTGTCTCATGATGAAAGTATAACATGTGCCTCACATAATTATTAAGTTTGAAACAGTTATCTTCCATAGTTCAGGGTCAGGGTCACTTCAAAATATGTATACAATCCAACTTTGAAGAGCTCCTGTGACCTTGACCTTGAAGCAAGGTCAACCAAACTGGTATCAATAGATAGGGCTTGCTTTGACCTATATACCACTTGTAGCTAAGGTTGCCATTCTCAATAACGTGGGAGAAAATTGGGAAAATGTGAAAAATGACTGTTTTTGAGACCACATTTATGGCTCCTGTGACCTTGACCTTGAAGCAAGGTCAAGTCACTATGTATGTTTTTTGAGGCCTTGTCATCATACACCATCATGCCACATTTGGTGTTGATAGACTTAATAGTCTCCGAGAAAAATCCAACGTTTAAGTTTTTTACGCCCGGACGGACGGACGGACGGACGGACGGACGGACGGACGGACGGACGGACGGACGGACGGACGACACGGCTGAGTACATAGACTCACTTTTGCTTTGCATGTGAGTCAAAAAGCTATCTTACAACCATTTCTTACCAGGTACTCTATGTATTCTGACATTCCATGAATGTGTTTGAGACACACAAACATTCTATGACCCGAGTCATCATTGAGAATATTCAGTCTGCCACAACTCAGCCGGGTGCCTATGCTGCAAGACTCACAGGGGTGGCGATGACTGACAAAATGGATGGATATTGACTACACCACTCTTGACTCTTGAGAGTAAACTTTAAAAGCCCGCCAAACAAACAACTGTTATGATCCAAAGCCGGTATGTGTGTGTGTGTGTGTGTGTGTGTGTGTGTGTGTGTGTGTGTGTGTGTGTGTGTGTGTGTGTGTGTGTGTGTGTGAAAAGAAACCAATGAATTGTTCTGTTTTCCTGCAAACGGAATGCTGAAAGGTATTCTGCTAACCTCGGTGGCTTTGGTCTTAGTTTCCTCCAGCGTGGAGATGAGCTCCGTGTTGTCTAGCATGTTGCCCGTGGATTGGGCAAGCTCTCTCAGCAACGAGTCCTCCAGATCCTTCAGCAGCTTCTTGTTCATGCTGGACAGTCGCAACATTCGATTATGGCATAGTGCCAGTTAGCGGAGACCATGTAACAGATAACGGTATGTCACCAAAGACTTCCGTTCAGCAACTACTTGCTCTTGGTGAACAATATGACACCCATCAGAGTTCGTGTCGGAAGACAGAAATCATGCAAAACATTCATGTCGATCAATCGAAAATAAAAGTTGTATTGCGTGTGTGCTTTACGGAGATGTTTTCAATTCATTCATCATCTAATGATTGAAAAAGAAAAAGAAAAGTTGAAATGACTCAAGAACGTGACGATTCTAAATTCGCACGTTAGCTGTGCATCTGCTGTTGAATAAATATTTCCATTGTAGTCGGGTATTTATAACCCAAGAAATGCATCGATGGAAAGAAGTCCAGCATTGTACCCTGAGTATTGGAAAAGGCCCGATTGTTTTCAATATGTTGCTATTAAGTAGTTCATGCCTCACAATTGTTACGTAGCGTTACCGTGAAACGTGTAACTGAGGACTAAGCTGTCTTGTTTCAGAGTCTGCCTCACCGTCATGTCTGCTTGTCCATGCGTTCGTCTTTCGATTGCTGGAATAAAAGCGCGTTCGATCTAGTTTGCAATTTACCTCGTTTCTTGAATCAGTCGTTCTCGCTGCTCTTCCAGTTCTCGCCTCTCGTATTTCACAATGACGCTGAGTAGCTGATCTTCTAAGCCCTGGAGAAAGAGCCAGACATAGGTAAACTGCAACTTCAAATGACATAGACGACCAACTACGGGCGTGCAGATGATAATTATTAATGACAGAATGAAATTTATATAAACAAGACAAATTGAGACAGCTTGAATTTATTTAACGATTGAATTTGTAACACACCAGAATTTTTGTGCGCATAACTGCTTATACATGTAGAATAAACCATGTTTATTCCCGCGCTGAATGCCTTAGTGCAAATAAGTGTTGAAACGAGTTCCCGTGTACGCTGTCACAACGAAACGGAATCTCATTGTAACTGTAAGGGGACAAATAGGTGCACTCCGGAGACCCATACCTTCAGCGTGACAGTGTAGTTGATGACCATAGACTTCCCAAAAACATTGGGACCGAGTTTGGGATTGGCGATCTTTGTATTTAGGTACAGACGGAAGTTTGGGTCGTAGTCCACTTCTTTGTCTCCAAGAACAACAAACTCTCTTCCTTGAGCACCTGCAAAGGAAATAAGAACCGCACTGAAACCTTCTTGTACTGAAATGCTATAAACCCTCGTTAAACACTGTATTTCTTCTTGTTAAAATTACTTTTCATAGTTTGGCAGTATGATGGGAAGAAAGATAAGAAGCCTGTCAAGCAGTCATTTTAACTTGGACCTATAACATTACCAATATCAGAAATTAGCTGGGAACTACTATGGCACAAAGTCAACGTAAATTTGTATATGTGTTGCAGTGGTTTCATATTTGCCTCTTGTTTGAGTAAGACCACCAAAAATATTCGAAATAGGTATTGTTATTGTTTAAGTGATCTCCATATTAGCATTTTTTACAACTTGCGTGAGTATTTATGGCAATAAACACATTTACCTCGGCGATATGATGACACTGAAAATAGAACTGGTGAGTCACATCTCCCCGAACACAAGAAACAGTCTTGACAGCTGAGCTCGAAACTTTTATTATTTCATATGATAGGAAGGACAGCTATAGAGTAACTCGTATGCCTTATTTCTCACATACCTTTGATGTTTTTCTCAAGAACATTGTCAATGACTGGGTCGATGTATTCGTCTACGTCCTGAAAGAGCACTGGGAAGCCGTACTTGACCCCCAGCTCCAGTTGCTTCAGGAAATCCTTGTCGTTGAAGGTCAGCACCTGTCAAAACCAAGTGGACAAGTGTATGTTTCGTCCATGAGACCAAATCTTTCCTCTATAGATTTTATTTCTTGATTTATCTTTTGGCAAGCTTTCCTTTACTATCAGCGCTCTGTGCAATAGAACGTTTCTCCAAAAGATCTGCCACGTGCTGCCGTGATTCTTGTGTAAACTAGTGCTTGTCTATGGCAGAGACATACGAAACAGGCATTCATCATCGTTAGCCCTTTTTCGCTACAATACTATACAATGGTTTCCTTTAAGATGTTATGAACTTAATTGAGACGAAATAATCTGCTTTGTTTCCCCAGGGAAGACATTTCCTTACTAAAAGTTTTAGAATCTATTATCTGTGGTAAATCTAGGAGCACATATGTTTAAGTGAAAAGCGCGTTATAATTGTGGGAGATTTTCACTGATTTATGTGAACGCTATATTTCCACAGACAGCAACAACAGTGATCGCGATGTATATATGTTACCGTCATGAGTGGTAATCAGGCAGAACTAGTAATGACTGTTTTTTTTAGTCATTACCAGTAATGACTGATTCAGTCAGTGGTTACGAGTAATGACTGAAAGTCTTAGGCATTACTAGAATTGACTAGTCATTTCACGTAAAGGACCGAATTTGCATATTGACCTCACCGTCATCAAGCGAAATTAGTCATTACTGGTAATGCCTGTGTTTCAGTCAGTCAATATGTGAAACTGTTGCTGTTGTTGGAATTAAGACACAATAATTCTGCCACACACACACACACACACACAAGCTATTATACCGTGACAGAATGAAAGGAAAAAATGGATTCAGCAAAAGAATGTTGTTGTTTTTTTCATTTTCAAGAATAATAAACTCACACATAAAGGGTACATCTCTCCTATTTAATTTATTCAGCAAAAAGAATGTTGGTGTTTTTCTGAATGAATGAATCCAAGTGGGCCTCAGTAACAAGAGCACCCTTCCGGGCTGATTTGTTTTCAAGTGTACATGTGACTTGTGAAGTATATCTGACCACTGGTCCGTCAACATGATGTCTAATCATCAAGCAGTAAACCCAAGAACAACATGACGTTGAACCCAACGTCAACATGATGTCTAATCATACTTTTAAAAAAGTTACGTCTCCTGCCTAGTCATCAAGCGTTCAGTTCACGACATGTGCTAGTCAATTCTAGTAATGCCTAAGATTTTCAGTCATTACTCGTAACCACTGACTGAATCAGCCATTACTGGTAATGACTAAAAAAACCAGTCATTACTAGTTCTGCCTGATTACCACTCATGACGGTAACATATACAGGTTGACTCTCATCCCTGGTCCCCGTGATACAGAATGTTGCTCAGTACCACTTACGGAATTCGACCTGGACAGTTTCGATGATTGGCGTGATTCGAGGTCACGCAGCTACGTACTGCAACAGCTCTCCACATAGGAGTGCTCATGTGGAGTGTGGAAGGAGACTGGCGCTATTACCTTGAGATTGTGCTGTTCCTCTTTCTTCTTGATCCACCTGAGTGCCTGCTGTTGTGGGTCGATGCACATGGGAAATCGGCTGCAGTTGGTGGTCAGGATGCCGTTCTGAATGGACAGCTCGTCTGGAGGCAGTCCTTCCGACGTCCACCTAGTCATACCAGTGTCATGCAGTCCCTCAGCAAGGCATAGCAAACGTCACTGTGGCTTCCGCTTTCTGTCTGCCAGTAGTTTTTGTCGTTGACCTTTCTTACGCTGACTGATAAAGTCATAGCTAACTCTGCTTTGAAACACACGAATCAGTCCCAACCTCTCGACCAGTTTTGCCCTCGAAATCGAAATGGAGGAGGCGCATCTCGCCGAAAAGTTCTTGTTATAGTGTCAAGATTATATTGGATTGTTTACCCTCTCTTCCCATTTTTATCCATTTTGTTCAGCCCAAAATTGAAGATTTATTCTAACACCGTGAGTAGCATTTCTTTGTATTATTCTTCTGCATCGGATCAGGATTCCAAGGTCTACGCTTTGCATTGCACTGTTTAAAGCCCTGGTCGAAGAAAAGGCAATCTTGGTATCGAAAACCCGCGATGCTGCTAAAGAATACCAAAGTGCAAATATTTAGTAAAAGTGAAAGCCAAAATATATGCATCATTTCTTTAATAGAGGTTTTAGAATATTTAAACAAATCATATCAATAAATGAATTATTTCTAAATCACCGGATCGGCAAAAGTTAGACCCTCACGGCAGACGAATGGGAAACAAGAAATATTGCGGCTATTGTCTATAATAGCAAACCTATGTTTGCTGGACTCTCCCGGGATCGGCTACAGGTTTCTTTGTGAAATTCCTTGATAGCACTGTCTCCTAAACGACATACAGGATGATCTTGGCTTCATTCGAGAGGATAGTATTCTAGAGATATACAGACATAAGTAAAGCAACAGCTAAAATTTAATATTGAAACCAAACGTTATACATGTGGTTCTTAGCTTCATACCGTATTGTACCACGGATGCGGCCGCTTATACTCTCTCTCTCTCTCTCTCTCTCTCTCTTTCTCTCTGTGTCTCTCTTTGTTTCTCTCTTTCTCTTTCTCTCTCTCTGTCTCTCTCTCTCTCTGTCTCTCTCTCTCTCTCTCTCTCTCTCTCTCTCTCTCTCTATATATATATATATATATATATATATATATCACTCTTTCTGTCAACTTCTCAGCCAGGCAGCCTTCAAACTTCCACTCCGATTTACCTGGAGATCTCGACGTCATTGGTGAGGAGGTCTTCCACACGGAAGGGTTTGCTGAGAGGGATTTCCCTGGCTGTAAGGTCTGCCACCCAGTCGCGGTAGACCAGGTCGTAGCGGTACTCCCAGCTGAAGGCCCCCACATAGGACAGGAAGCCGGCACACAGCAGACAGTCGCCCAGCAGTCGCACCTTCTTTTCCTTCAGCAGCTCCAGGTCGTTCTTCCACCTCGAGTAGGCAGACAGTCGGAGCGTTAACGTGCACACACATACACGCGTGCGCGTGCTCAGAGACACCGCAAACATATAGTAGTGAACGCTCACATAAAACCGACCATGCATGCATGGATGGTCGCAGATACACACACACACACACACACACACACACACACACACACACACACACACACACACACACACATGCACTTGCACTTGCACACACGCACACATACAAACACACAAACACATACATTCTCGCATGCACTCATGCACGCAAGCTCACACACACTTACATTTTTTAAATGCTGAAAGGTGAAAAGATGCACTGATAGATGAGATGGTCTGGCCCATTATTACATAAAAAAGAAACAAGCATGCATTCACATACGCACACTTACACACAAAATGCACTCGCATGTAGGCAAGCATGCATGCTTACTGCTGTTGACAAAGGCACAGCTGGTTCAGGGATGCGAAACATGCAGCCTGTACCTGATCTCCTCGGAGGCGAGGCCGCTCATCAGTTTGTCCGCAGCCTTGAGACGCCTCATCATGATGTCCGTCTCTTCCTGCAACGCTAGCTTTTCCGCCATGGCCTCCTCGTACTTCTTGCGCAGCATCAGCAGCTCCGCTTCCAAAGACCTGACCTCTCCGTTGATCCGTTCCAGTTCTCGCTTTGCCAGCATGGAAGACTTCTCCAGCCTCGCCACCTGCACGAAAGTAGAGGTGGAGGGGTGGGGGGGTGAGGGGTGGGGCGGGGGGCGGGGGTTGGGGGTAGCAATGAAAGTAGGGGTGTATGTGTCGAGTTTCATCCACGACTGGGCCGCAAGTTACTCCATACTCTACCCTTTTCATACGGTTAAACTGAGTGTTTATCTCTTAGAATCTGATCAAGACAAAGAGCAAAGGAGCTGCTGGGGTTGTTACTTTCAGTACATGTAGTGGAATAGACGACAGACCCAAGGTTCAAATTAAACAAAACATTTCATGCGACAATATACTAAATAAAGAACAAGAAGGGCAAAGCCCATACGACTCACATGCTTGACCTTGACCTTTACATGACCTTGACCTTCAGGTGACCTTCAAGGTCAAGGTCAAACAACCAAACCTAGCAATGACATCATACACTAAGAACTACTTTACACATTTTTCCTACCAAAATACATGTGACCTTGACCCAAGGTCAAGGTCATCCAAGGTCATGCAACACAAAGCTGATAATTCAAGACATAGGAAGCACAATGGTGCTTATTGGCAATTTCTACCATGAGATATGGCCACTTTTAGTGGTTCACTACCCCATTTTGGTCACATTTCATAAGGGTCAAAGTGACCTTGACCTTGATGATATGTGACCAAATGTGTCTCATGATAAAAGTATAACATGTGTACTACAATGTTATGAAGTTTGGAAGAGTTGTCTTCCATAGTTCAGGGTCAAGGTCACTTCAAAATATGTATACAATCCAACTTTAAAGAGTTCCTGTGACCTTGACCTTGAAGCAAGGTCAGGTCACTGTGTATGTTTTTGAACGCCTTGTCATCCTACACTATCATGCCGAATTGGGTGTTGATAGATTTAATAGTCTCCGAGAAAAATCCAACGTTAAAGTTTGTTACGGATTAAAGGACGCCTGGACGCCTGGTCTGCCCGGACGCCCGGACGGACGCCTGGACGCCCGGACGGACAACAAAGGTGACCTATTATGAAAGTATAACATGTGTACTACAATGTTATGAAGTTTGGAAAGGTTATCTTTCATAGTTCAGGGTCAAGATCACTTCAAAATATGTATACAATCCAACTTTGAAGAGCTCCTGTGACCTTGACCTTGAAGCAAGGTCAATCAAGTTGGTATCAAAAGATAGGGATTACTTTGCCCTATATACCATATATAGGTCAGCTATCCAAACTAAAAAACTTCTGAGAAAATTGGGAAAATGTGAAAAATGGCTGTTTTTTAGACAACATTTATGGCCCCTGCGACCTTGACCTTGAAGCAAGGTCAAGTCACTATGTATTTTTTTTTAGGCCTTGTCATCATACACCATCATGCCAAATTGGGTGTTGATAGACTTAATAGTCTCCGAGAAAAATCCAACGTTAAAGTTTTTCACGGACGCCCGGACGCCGGGACGCCTGGACGGACGACACGGGTGAGTACATAGACTCAATTTTGCTTCGCATGTGAGTCAAAAAATAAGATATTGGGCCTTCGGCACATAGCCTTCTATGAATACAAATACTTCTGTGCCCCTGAGTGGCATGCAACCCACCTCAACTCCATCCGCACCCGTTTTTCTTTCCTAAGTAATGAGGGCATTTTTTTTTCAATGTGATGTGATGTGAAGTGATGTGGTTTAATTTGATTTTATTTGATTTGATTGTAATTGATTTGATTCCATTCCATTTTATTTGATTGATAATTCAAATGTATGTCCTCTGCCTCGCACCCATCCCACCACTCCACCCCTTTCTACCCCTTGTTTGTCTATTGATTCGTATAGGGCTGTAAGCCAAAGTCCTAGTATTTTTGTTTTCATTTTGTGTATTATCCCATAAAATGTTTTGTTTGATTTGAACCTTGGGGGCTGTCGCCTATTCCACCAGATGCATTAGACGAACTGTACTGGCCGCAGACAAACTCACATGTATATAATTTGGCACACCCTCCTGACCGCGAGATCAAAACGTTGACAAAATAAATATGATTCGGGTCCTAGCGAAGAGCCGAAACCCTACCCGGGATAGACAGAAAAAGTTTCGGGACTTCATGCATGGACCGAACCCGCAACCTCGCGCTTAAATCTGAAAGACATTAGTAATAGAGTAAAGCTCCACTTCCACTGCCCTGAAGCCATTCCGACCTGACTAAACGCCATACCTAGCAGATGGCACAAAGGACACATTCACTGCCCTCACAAGGCTGAAATGTTTGGATGCACATACAGTATACACGTATACTTATCTACATAGCACGTGTAAACCTACCTTGTCCCTCTTGGGCTTGACTTCTCGAGCTACAGAGCAGTAGCCCAGCACTGCCTCCACGAACTTGAGCAGACCGTAGCCTGCCATGCTGACCACTTTCATCTCCTGCGGAGTCGTCTTGTTTTCGTTCAGCAGTGCTGAAATAACGTCCAAAATATTTACCGATATATCTTACACACACACAGCAGCAGCAGCAACAACAGGAACAGCAACAACAACAACATTTGTATAGCGCTGGTTTCGACTCCTACTGAGTCGCTAGCAGCGCACACCAATCAGGATTCACGTGTAGCATTTAGTAAAGAGATGAGTTTTAAGATCTTGTCTAAGCACATCCAGCTTTGTGCATGATTTGAGATTCAGGTAGGGCACTCCAGACAAGAGTGCCAGCGTACGGAAATGCCCACTGTCCAAGTCAGCGCTTGGCTGCTTTCCGCTGTTTCGACAGGACGCTGAAGCAGACTGTAGATATCTGGTGGGTTTGTAGTGTGGCGCAGTCCGATGTTTATACGAATAGCATACCATACACACAAAGATCAAACTTTAATGCATGGTCGAGTAAAGAGGACTTCCTCATCATTTTTATAGAAATGGTTGAACCATTAAGTTTCGTTTATGGAATCAACTAGACTACGTTTCCTCGAGAGAGAAAACGTATCGGAGATCAATGCACAAGAAATCACATGTTGTCTATACAGTGTATATATTGACGCCACTTAACTTTTTTACTTGTACATAATCCAGTTTGAAGCATTAACCGAGCTGTAAGGGACATGATTATTTCCATTACCACGAAGTGTTATCGAGCACAAGGGACATCGTGAACATTTAACTCAGGTCGAAGGAAAGCATTCGAGCAGGCCACACTCTCGCTTGGAACCAACCCCTGATGGCGGACGTCTGCTTGACAGAAATGCTGTCGCAGTCCATCTCTTGCAGGGACTTGAGGAAGCCGGCGTCGGACATCATTCCCTTGGCGGACTTCCAGGACACTTCCTTGATGTTCTTCATAATGACGATGCACTCACACACCGTCTGCACAGCCCTCGGGGGCTTGGCAAAGGACCTGTAGTAAAGATGAAGGTGGTCTGTTCATACTGCGACTTTCCACCCATTGATGGGTGCTCGAAACGCACACATTTACACCCTGGTCATTGGGCTACCTCTTTTAATCACTCCAACACCATCCCAATTCCCTGGGGAGCATGCAACCAGGCTGCGGATGAACGCGCCAGAGTTAGCTTTCACAATGTTCCAGCTCAGTCCTCATGGGTGCCAGTTTTACTCCTGGATGGGGAGAAGCGATGTGATGAAAGCACCTTGCTCAAGGATGCAACTTTAGAATTCGCGCAGCTTCGAACACCGCACCTACTAGCCACAAGTGACTGCAGGTCAAGCGCGCTGACCACTCCGCCACAATTCAACTATCTGATGACTCATACAGTATGATCCATTCAATTCTGCTGAGGAAAATGTTCAGTTGTGGTAAGGGACCTGAGTGTTCATGGAGATGCGGTCACCACTCGCCTTCATTCTCGCGTTCCTGTCAAGGCATTGGCCAAACGTGGCAAAATTAATAAATTCCAAATGTGTTAATTTTTAACAAGTTTCTTTCATCTCGCTCTCCTAATTTCTTGCAGATAATGCTGCCCAAGTCTATATAAACGACTAGGGTGGCATCAGTTACTACTTCAAATGATTCATTTCAAACAAAGGCCAGACAATTATAAAGTTTCATTTCAACATATGTACATTCACTTCCAAAAATTAATCTAATTTGATAACCCGAGCACTGCTGGGGTGATTAAATTATCCCACAATGATCAAATAATACTGAGATTCTCTTAGAATAATGACATTTCAGCTCTGTCCCATAAAACTAAAGTATGCACATTGACACCTGTTTTGCATTAATCATAATGTGGTTCAATGGATTTGAATCAATGGAGACCATGGGACCAGTGAAAAGGCATTTAATTAAAAGAAAAGAGTTTAAGAAAGACTGAACGAGTCACTTTGCTGAGATTTTCGTCCGCCTAGTTCTCAAAGCAGTCATGTACAGTGCCGAGGTACTTCGAAGCACTCTGGCCAGACATTGCATGGTCCGTCTGTTCAGAAAAGGCCAGAACTGCGAAATAAACAAGATATCAAGGGCATGCTCTACGCGGGGTTTATTTCTTTACTCGTGTATCTTTTTAGGCGCGCTGCCGAAACAATGAACTCGAGAGAAAGAGCGCAGACAAGCGACACCACATAGAACAGTTTCTGGAGAGAGAGAGAGAGAGAGAGAGAGAGAGAGAGAGACAGACAGACAGACAGACAGACAGACAGACAGACAGACAGAGAGAGGGAGAGGGAGAGAGAGAGAGAGTGACAGACAGACAGACAGAGACACAGAGACAGACGGAGAGAGAGACAGAGAGATAGACAGAGAGAGACAAGGCGAGAGACAGACAGACAGACAGACAGACAGACAGATATAGATACAGAGCGATAGATAGAGGGGAGAGAGATAGAGGAGAGAGAGAGAGACAGAGAGAGAGAGAGACAGAGAGAGAGAGAGAAACAGAGAGACAGAGAGAGACAGAGAGAGAGAGACAGAGAGAGAAACAGAGAGACAGAGGCAGAGAGAGGCAGAGACAGACAGAGACAGACAGACAGACAGACATAGACATACAGAGACAGACAGACAGACAGACAGACAGACAGACAGACAGACAGACAGACAGACAGACAGAGACAGACAGACAGACAGACAGACAGACAGACAGACAGACAGACAGACGGAGATAGAGATAGACAGAGAGAGAGACAGAGAGAGTCAGAGAGAGACACACAGACAGAGAGAGAGAGAGAGACACAGAGAGAGAGAGAGATAGACAGAGAGAGAGAGAGAGAGAGAGAGAGAGAGAGAGAGAGAGAGAGCGAGAGAGAGAGAGAAGAGAGAGAGAGACCGAGAGAGAGAGAGAGAGAGAGAGAGAGAGAGAGAGAGAGAGAGAGAGAAGAGAGAGAGAGACCGAGAGAGAGAGAGAGAGAGAACCAGACCTGATTTCTGTGACGTCATCTTTGGAGAGGTCCTGCAATGCGATTCGGGCTGCTTCCAGGGCAGGTAAGGCCTCCTGCAGAATCTCCTCGGCCGCCGCCTGAGAAGATAACAAAGTGTCGATAAATCATTTTAAATGAGCTTTTACAACACAAGCTAACTTTTTCCATTGCCATCGCTCTTTCCGAATTGGCGAGCCCGAGTGTCACACCTTCGTCGACTTGGTTTGTTTGATCGTTAAAGCCACTTGCTAGAACGCTCTGTCGTAATGTAGAACACATCCTCAAGCCAAAAATACGTAAGGAATGCGTATATTTTTTGTTGGGTAATCGCTGTACTTGGTCGTGTCATTATCTATAAAGCCGTGCCTTATTGTCCTGACATCGTTGTAGTAGCACTCATGAAATGATGTACATCCTCTGGTCAGCAGTGGCGTAGAAATGTACCTTTGACATATTTTAGGAAAGCCTAAAATGTTGTCGAGTCATTTGGCCAACACTCTGATTGTAACAACAGACCCTGAAAACACTACTAGTTGCCCGGCTGAAATGCGACAAATTTTCTCAGGCATCTTCTAAAGCTGACACAATGCCCTCACCTTTTCGATGGCGATGATTTTGGACTGCTCCTCGATCTCCTTGCCCTTCTCCAGGGCCAACGCCTTCTTCTCGCTGGCCAGCTGCGTGGACCTGGTGATCTCGGCCAGCAAGTTCTCGCAGGCGATGGTCTTCTCCTCCACCGCCACCTTCTGCACTGCCAGCCTCTCGTTCAGGACGATCAGCTGCACGCTGGCATCCGCAATCTTGGCCAGACCACCAATCAGACGCTCGCACTGCAGGGCAGGACACGCTCACTACATGTCCGCTGTGGGCCAGTTTGGAAACTTTTCAACCTCTGGTGAGTGTGTGCACTGCTCTTTGCCACGTTACTCAGTAGTCATCAGGAAACAAAGACTTTCTGCACTATATTTACTCCCTTGTCAACTCTTAATTGGGATGAAATGCAAACATCAGCTGATCAATATATCAAAGATGTAGGTATTAGAAGCCAATTTTTATAAGTTCTTTGACGGAAGTGATTATTAATGTCAATTAAGATTTGAAAAGCTCATGAAAGCGCATAATTATAGAGGGTCTAAAGGAGCGCGGGCGAGCAAAATTTAACAAGACGGACTTTTAAAATATGTCGCAATGCCTCACTTTGCTCTCGTTTCCAGACTTCCAGATTGTCTGCCACATGCGAGGGCTCTGATCAGAAGTGAAGACAGCAGGTGGTGGAGCATGACAGAGCAATCATTGTACCCGTGACAAAAGCCTTACCTGGGCGTGGATGGTGTGATCCTTGTCCTTCAGCAGCTTCAAGTAAGTGGCAATGAAGTCCAGGAAGTTCTTGGGTGTCACGTAGTTCTGGCGACGGAGGCGCTGCATGAACATGACGCTGTAGTGACCCACACTCTGGTGCACCAGCACCATGTGACTCACGATGTTCTCCCGGTGAAACTCGGGTATAAGCTCCTTCTGCAAGACGCATTTAAAGGACAAGATCAAAATAAGGCTTCTTTATCGACACGCGCTTCCGACTATTGTTGTCAAGCTCAAGGGATTAATACCAAACTGCTCATTAAGTCTACAAATAAATGTTATGAGCAAGTGTTTAAGCATGACAAAAAAATATCCACGTGTCACGTGAAGCAAACCCATTCACCTGTACTATGCCTCTCTCTATTTCGTAAATGCCATGTCATACCTATTCTCAGCCGTGTCGAATTTGTAATACTTAATTAGAAAAAGTCAACGAGAAATCTGAAGAATAATTATATATTTTTAATGTCTGAAAATGACGAATGCTGACACTTACTCCAATGTTGATGTTGACACTGGCCACGGCGTACAGAGCCTGTTCTGGCCAGGGATAGAACCAGTCAATGCTGGTGTTGTTTACCATGCCTGCAAAATTATAGTAAAGGTCTAAGTGTCTGTGACTGAAGGATATAAGATACACATGAATGTACAATCATATTTTAAAAAATTATCTTTAGGCTTCTAAAAGGCCCCCAATCGCCCAGTCATCTCATTGGGTACAATGCCAGAACCTATCAGGCAGGAGGAGACAAACCTTTTTGAACATAACGACAATGAATCTGGCACTATTGACTTATTTTCATCTATACTCACTTAACCACATTACTTTACGCTAGCTGCAGATCACTGCAGATCCCACTGCACATTTTGTCGGCTGCATGAACTTAACCATAATCAACACTGGCACCTCAAACACATTATAACCACCATCACTGCTTTCACCACCACTACAATCACAATCACCATCACAGCCTTCACCACCACTACAATCACAATCACCATCACAGCCTTCACCACCACTACAATCACAATCACCATCACAGCTTTCACCACCACTACAATCACATTCACCATCACAACCTTCACCACCACTACATTCACAACCACCATCGCTGCCTTCACCACCACTACAATCACAATCACCATCACAACCTTCACCACCACTACATTCACAACCACCATCGCTGCCTTCACCACCACTACAATCACAATCACCATCACAACTTTCACCACCACTACATTCACAACCACCATCGCTGCCTTCACCACCACTACAATCACAACCACCATCACAGCCTTCACCACCACTACAATCACAACCACCATCACAGCCTTCACCACCACCACAATCACAACCACCATCACAGCCTTCACCACCACTACAGTTACAACCATCATCACAGCCTTCACCACCACTACAGTTACAACCATCACCACACTTTTACCACATTTACAATCACAACCACCACTACTGCATTCACCACCACTACAATCACAACCACCATCACTGCCTTCACCACCACTACAGTTACAACCACCACAACACCTTTACCACATTTACATTCACAACCACCATCACAACCTTCACCACCACTACAATCACAACCACCATCACTGCCTTCACCACCACTACAGTTACAACCACCATCACAGCCTTCACCACCACCACAATCACAACCACCATCACAGCCTTCACCCCCACTACAGTTACAACCATCACCACACCTTTACCACATTTACAATCACAACCACCACTACTGCATTCACCACCACTACAATCACAACCACCATTACTGCCTTCACCACCACTACAATCACAACCACCATTACTGCTTTCACCACCACTACAGTTACAACCACCACCACACCTACACCACAATTACAATCGCAACCATTACTACTGCCTTCACAACCACTCCAATCACAACCACCATCACAACCACCAGTACCATCACAATATTCACCACTGCCACCACCACCACTACCATCAAAGTCACCACCACTACTTCCGTAACAACAATCACTGCTGTCACTCCACTACCACCACTACCACCACAATCACCACCACTACTTCCGTCACAACAATCACTGCTGTCACTCCACTACCACCACTACCATCACAGTCACCACTACTGCTACCGTCGCCACCCCTACTTCCATTAAAACAATCACCACAGTCACCACCACTACCATCACAATCAACACCACTACTTCCATCACAACAATCACCACAGTCACCACCACAACCATCACAATCAACACCACTACTTCCATCACAACAATCACCACTGTCACCACCACTACCACCACTGTCACCACCACTACCACCACGGTCAACCACCGCTACTATCATCTCAATAAGTACCACTGCCACCACTACTAGCATTGCAATCAACACCACTACTTTCATCACCACTGACACTACCACTTCCACCACTACCATCCCAGTCACCACCACTACTTCCGTCACAACAATCACTGCTGTCACTCCACTACCACCACTACCATCACAGTCACCACCACTACTTCCATCACAACAATCACTGCTGTCACTCCACTACCACCACTACCATCACAGTCACCACCACTACTTCCATCACAACAATCACCACTGTCACTACCACTACCACCACTACCATCACAGTCACCACCACTACTTCCATCACAACAATCACTGCTGTCACTCCACTACCACCACTACCATCACAGTCACCACCACTACTTCCATCACAACAATCACTGCTGTCACTACCACTACCACCACTACCATCACAGTCACCACCACTACTTCCATCACAACAATCACCACTGTCACTACCACTACCACCACTACCATCACAGTCACCACCACTGCTACTACCACAACCATGTCGACAGCAATGACCACCCGTCAACATCATCGTCATTCTCATCAGTGACTTACCAGGAAAGTTACGGCAGCGCGTCCTGAGTGTGTCCCCTACGGGCGACATGGCGAGCACCACGTGCAGGTTGTTGGCGCACTTGTTGATATAGTACTGCCAGATGCCCTCCCTTGAAGGTGGGGCACCCTGCTTGGTCGCCTCCGACCGCACCTTTTGTCATGACAACAACACTGAATCTGGTGATACACCCCAAAATAAAGTTATGTGAATGTGCTCGTGACACAAATAGTTTTTTTTAATGAGAATACAGTCATGGCAGCAAACCTTCTATGGAGGCAGAGAAACTTACATATTGTAAAATATGAAAAGGGGGTGGTGCCCGGGGTGGGACTGAAATAAAGTGCAATAAGTTCGACAGATTGCATTTTCTCAGCGTATTGTTTAGCCCTGAAAAGGGCCGTTTCTTGATGGCTTACGCTCTCGAGCGTTTGTCGTCGGGCTTACACTCCCTCGTTAGAGCGGTCGTGCCTGGCTGGGTGGGTTGCTGCAGCAAGCCATTACAACAACACTATCCATTTCCAGCAAAGATCACGTCTTTTATCCCATGCCAAAAACACTGTGACGGAGGGATCATCAACAGCACGTTCGAATGGCAATAGGACAAATTGCATTAAGTCGATTATACACTGTAATTTGTCGTTATGAAAGTTTCTACATGCAGCTATAGTCACGTCGCTGTCAAACGTCATTTTTAAAAGGTTGTATCAGATATCATCTAAGGGGAAATTATAACAAGAAGGGCAAAGCCCATACGACTCACATGCTTGACCTTGACCTTTACATGACATTGACCTTCGGGTGACCTTCAAGGTCAAGGTCAAACAACTAAACCTACCAATGACATCATACACTAAGAAATGCTTTACACATTTTTCCTACCAAAATACATGTGACCTTGACCCAAGGTCAACGTCATCCAAGGTCATGCAACACAATGCTGTTAATTCAAGACATAGGAAGGCTAATGGTGCTTATTGGCACTTTCTACCATGAGATATGGTCACTTTTAGTGGTTCACTACCCCATTTTGGTCACATTTCATTAGGGTCAAAGTGACCTTGACCTTGACGATATGTAACCAAATGTGTCTCATGATAAAAGTATAACACGTGCCCCACATAATTGTTAAGTTTGAAACAGTTATCTTCCATAGTTCAGGGTCAAGGTCACTTCAAAATATGTATACAATCCAACTTTGAAGAGCTCCTGTGACCTTGACCTTGAAGCAAGGTCAACCAAACTGGTATCGGCAGATAGGGCTTACTTTGCCCTATATACCATATATAGGTGAGGTATCCAATCTCAAAAACTTCAGAGAAAATTGAGAAAATGTGAAAAAATGACTGTTTTTTAGACAACATTTATGGCCCCTGCGACCTTGACCTTGAAGCAAGGACAAGTCACTATGTATGTTTTTTGAGGCCTTGTCATCATACACCACTATGCCAAATTGGGTGTTGATAGACTTAATAGTCTCCGAGAAAAATCCAACGTTAAAGTTTTTCACGGATGCCCGGACGCCCGGACGCCCGGACGCCCGGACGGACGACACGGGTGAGTACATAGACTCACTTTTGCTTCGCATGTGAGTCAAAAAATTGAGTAGGGTTGCTTCACATCCCCGTCTCCAGATATCACTGCTCTACTCCATGTGCCCATGCCATCCTGCCTGGTGGTGAATCGCCAATGGACAATACATGTACATGACAAAATATGAGTATTTATAAAGATAGGTCGCATTAATGATGAGAAATCAGACGTACACTCACTCCCCAGAGAACATGCCGACTAGATTTTAACACAGTTGGATGAAGGTTTCATCGACGTGTAGAATGCCGTCAAGTATACCAGAGCCCTCCTTTTACTCAAGCATTGCAAGGGGCAATGCTGAGACACAAGCTGTACGACAAGGTCTACAAACGGCAAGGCTCGATCGCCACTGCCCAAGACAAGCAAGGAAACATCGTACCTGGCCTATGATGGAGTCTTTTTCGTCGTCTGGGTAGAGAGCTGGCACCATGCCTGACGTCAGCATGTTGTTGATCAGCTCCAGGAACCCTGCCATCCGAGCAAAGAGTTCAAAGGAAAATGTTTCATCTGGATAATTTTTACCGCCTTCTAAAAGCTCAAAAAAAGCCCATACGACTCACATGCTTGACCTTGACCTTTACATGACCTTGACCTTCAGGTGACCTTCAAGGTCAAGGTCAAACAACTACACCTAGCAATGACATCATACACTAAGAAATGCTTTACACATTTTTCCTACCAAAATACATGTGACCTTGACCCAAGGTCAACGTCATCCAAGGTCATGCAACACAATGCTGTTAATTCAAGACATAGGAAGGCTAATGGTGCTTATTGGCACTTTCTACCATGAGATATAGTCACTTTTAGTGGTTCACTACCCCATTTTGGTCACATTTCATTAGGGTCAAAGTGACCTTGACCTTGACGATATGTAACCAAATGTGTCTCATGATGAAAGTATAACACGTGCCCCACATAATTGTTAAGTTTGAAACAGTTATCTTCCATAGTTCAGGGTCAAGGTCACTTCAAAATATGTATACAATCCAACTTTGAAGAGCTCCTGTGACCTTGACCTTGAAGCAAGGTCAACCAAACTGGTATCGGCAGATAGGGCTTACTTTGCCCTATATACCATATATAGGTGAGGTATCCAATCTCAAAAACTTCAGAGAAAATTGAGAAAATGTGAAAAATGACTGTTTTTTAGACAACATTTATGGCCCCTGCGACCTTGACCTTGAAGCAAGGACAAGTCACTATGTATGTTTTTTGAGGCCTTGTCATCATACACCATCATGCCACATTTGGTATTGATAGACTTAATAGTCTCCGAGAAAAATTCAACGTTAAAGTTTTCGGACGCCCGGACGCCCGGACGCCCGGACGCCCGGACGGACGAAAAGGGTGAGTACATAGACTCACTTTTGCTTCGCATGTGAGTAAAAAAATCACAGCTTTGTACCTTTGTATTGGGTCACTACAATTTCATTTCTGCACTTACATAACTGTCTGTCGTGCACGAATTAATGACCTTTGTCGAGAATGGAAAGTAAAGACTTGAAATACACGTATGTCATCTGAGTTTGCCGATCACCTCTGAACCACCCACCTGGCGTAAGCTTCACCAGCCGAATTTGGCTCTGGTGAGTAAGTATGAGTGCCACGAATACGTTTTCCTGTGTAACGAACTTGGCATCCGAAGCTTCTAAAGCTCATGACATGAAGACACAACACACCCACTGCATGAACAATTTCAGTCCAAGCAGATATAAATACAGAAAGAACACAAACCAACCAGTAGATGGAACACAGTCATACCGTGTCGTGGTAAGTAATTTTATTAGTGTTGTGTCGTGCGTCGCTGCGTCTCATTGTGCGCTGCGCTTTGTTACGTTGTGTTGTGTTTCGTTTTGTCGTGCTGCGTTGTATGTGCCGCGTTGTATGTGTCGCGTTGTATGTGTCGCGTTGTATGTGTCGCGTTGTATGTGTCGCTCTGTATGTGTCGCGTTGTATGTGTCGCGCTGTATGTGTCGCGTTGTATGTGTCGCGCTGTATGTGTCGCGTTGTATGTGTCGCGTTGCATGTGTCGCGTTGTATGTGTCGTGTTGTATGTGTCGCGCTGTATGTGTCGCGCTGTATGTGTCGCGTTGTATGTGTCGCGTTGTATGTGTCGCGCTGTATGTGTCGCGTTGTATGTGTCGCGTTGTATGTGTCGCGTTGTATGTGTCGCGTTGTATGTGTCGCGTTGTATGTGTCGTGTTGTATGTGTCGTGTTGTTCACCATTCACTGACCCTCTTCGACGACGTGCTGATCGGCGAAGAGGAAGGATATTTTTTTATTTTCCATGCCTAGCATGTTGTAGAGCGACTTGAGGTCTTCTCTGAAAGTACTCTCGGTGTAGCCTCGACTGAGCGTGATCTGGAAGACGGCGTTGCCAGCGGCGTGAGATGCCAGCTTGCAGAGGCTCTGCTTGCCGCTGCCCCCCACGCCGATCAGGAACGCGTGTCCTCGACTCATCCTCAGCACTCTGTGGATCCTGGTCAGGTGCTCCAGGGCGTCGTCGAACAGAACCATTTCTATTCGGGTGTGATTCTCGTTGTAGTCCTCCAGGATCTGGCGGGAAATGAGAGAATGCAGGTAGGTTGTTTGCTTACGAGCCAAGCTGTGAGTGGGGATGCGCAGGTTTGCACACCCAGAATGGTTGTGGATAGGGTTTATCTTATTGCATAATTGGTGGGGGTTTTCCCCCGCTGGTGCATCGAATGAACACTTGTGTTAAGGATAATAATTCGTTTGTGATGATTTGATTTATTTACAGTCATCGATGCCTGTCAGACACAAAGATACCCTCCTCCTCTGCGTTTCTCTGAACGCCCGTTCTTGCATTTGTCAGCCCATCCTTCCGTCCAACAGTCTGTTTCTCACATTTCCACGTTCATGGCTAAGTTTCACCGCACTTTCACATTTCTCCGGATTATTGTAAATGGATAGTTATGCACAGCGAGACTTCAGAGATCATGAACGTTAGCTATATCGAAAGAAGTCTGACACTTTCATAATTCTGCGTTCATCTGTGTCGGTTCATACAGACGCAATCGCAGCGTCAGCCATCCCTGGTGGCTGCTTAATGGCTGGCTGCAGAGAGAAATGGGAAACTCCTCTGCCAGCATTCTCGCACGGCACCCACCTCCTGCAGGATGGCTTTGGCGGCGTCGTAATCCACCAGGTCTTCGTAGACCCTCGGCTCCGCCTCCTCCAGGGCGTTGCGGTAGTCCCCAAACAGAATGGGGTCCCGCATAACGTACTCCACTGTCGACTTGAAGTTCTCCTTGATCAGCTCCGCTAGGATGTACTGCGTTCAGAGAAAGACATGGTTGTGAGTTGCAGCGGTATCTATTAGCTGAGGTCATTATGCAAGTGAATGGAAATGATCACTTGTTATTCGTTGTACCTTTTTGATAGCATACGCATTCAAATAAGAGGTCATATGTGAGGGGTAAAGTCTAAAGCGGTTTGAGCACCGATCAATGGTGGAAAGTCGCTATATAAAATCACATCTTTACCTTTTACCTTTACTTCTTTTCGTAAAAATCATATACAGAAATGCAGGAGTTACGTAATCTTATTATTGGCAAGTTTAATGACTTATCAATTTTGATAAATATTGTTTCCATTTGAAATTAGCATATGCTTCGTGTCAAGTAGTGAATCTGGTGTGCGTGGTATCGGTGTGCCAGCAGAGTAAGACTAGCATGCGCTTGCCATGGAGAAATACCTTGACTGCTTGGCGTTTTCATGAAAAGAGTTCCAAACGAAGTCAACATGAACAGATAAATCTACAGACACTTCTCACACTCTTAGCGAAGCAGTCACTCACATCGATGATTTCTTTGTCTTCTGCGGTGATGAGACGATCTGACACAACATGGAGACTTTCGTTTCTCCAAACGCGGACGAACTGGGCCACTGTCGTGAACCTGTCCACTGTGGTCAGACACATGCCCGCGTAGATGCGCGAAAGGTCCCGCAGGTTGAAGATGTAGTGGAATTTGGAAGGCGTAGGAGGAAGTTCGTTCACAATGGTTCTGAAAATGAAGAAACACTTTTGATGACGTTTTAATTTACCAATTCGCGTCCAATTTATTTGTTTATTATCCTTTATCAGTACCACTCAAAGTCAAAAAAAGCTTTTCAATGATTTTGGACAAACGGTCTGAAAACAAAATACTCTTTCCGCCCACTCTTTCGATTCAGTTTCCATTTTGTCAATATGTTTTTGTTTGTATCTTTAAAAACTCACAGTTACGATCACTTTGTGATTAGTGCTTAAAAAAGAAGACGAGAAACATATCGTCACCAAGATTTTAGTCGTTACTTTCAATGAACAAAATTGCAATGAGCAAGAGCATGGCAAGGTCAGGAACTTCCCGCATCGGCTGCAGAATAACCCCCAAACGACCCTTTTCAGGGCCCCAGCTGCTCAAGAAAGAAACTTTGTCGGTTGCTTGTCTTCCATTCTTTTTCAGTAACTGTTCAACCGACCACGGCACTTAGACATATCCAAGGTCAGGAAATGGCGGCGCAGACCTTGGAGACAGTAACATCTGTGAGTTTCAAACGTCATACTTCTTTGTTTGTGCTTGCGGGTTCTACATTTCTTCATAACCTTTGATTTCAAAGGCTGATAATGAGGTCGCCGAGATGACAAATTGTCCGCATGGAGTGTGTGACTGTGAGCACTTACAGGTAGAGCTGGAGCGTGATCTTGGTGATGATGGGCACTGCGCTGACAATCTCGGCAGTGAACGGTTCCGTGTGGCCAGTCAGGATGGAGCTGTAGATGTGAAACAGCGCGTTTTCGTCAGGAAAGGTCATGTTGACACAGGCGAAGAGAGAGATGAAGCGCGGGTCCGTATCGTTCCTGCCTCCCCCTGCCTTGCCCATGGCGGCCATGTAGCCGATGTCTTTGAGGTGGCGCCACGACAGGTCCTTACCGCGGTCGAAGAAGCCGTGTCTATCCAGCACCAGCTTGAGGAGCGCAATGGGCTGCTGCGTCCCATACGTGTCCACCTGTGCAGGAGGCAAGGTTGCAGGGTTGTGCACGCGTGAACGCTGATCGAGCTAGAAATAGGGCGGCTAGATGGGAGAGATAATTGGTAAAGGCGAGACATAGGGGATGAGTCGGAAACTGAGAATAGCTAAATGGACGAGTAAGTGATGGATAAATGAATGTATGGATGACGGACGGACGAATGGATGGATGGACGGTCGGACGGATGGACTGACGAGTGACGGATGCATGCATACTATTAATGATGAATGAGATTGTTACCAAAAGTAGAATATTTGCAGTGAAACTTTTTCGTTTTTTCGATTTATGAATTTGTCTGGTGCAAGTTGCTTTGATTGCAACTTTTCTTATCAACATCTTTAATGGCACACACATTTATACTATTTTGCTCGTTAATCATCGATGAAGTTTTGGTAATTCATTCATGTAAACATTTATTGAACACCCTATTATTTGATTGGTCATCCAACCATCCATCCATCCATCCATTCATGCATCCACCCACCCACCCACCCACCCCCTCAGACAGACAGACAGATAGACAGACAAACAGACACACACACACACACACACACAGACACATAGACAGACACACAGACAGACACACAGACAGACAGACAGACAGACACACAAACACACACACACACACACAGAAAGACAGAAAGACAGACAGACAGACACACACACACACACACACACACACACACACACAGAGACAGACACACACAGACAACCATCCAACTGGCCGTCATTGCAGTCGAATGTTGGGGGGAACCCATTAAAATGAAGCACACGTGCAGGCATTCCTACTTGAGGCATGTTCATGTCATCGATGAAGACGTAGAGCTTTTTTCCAGCCGGCGGTCCGTAGATGTCCTTGGTCCTCTTCTCCAGGTTGGCCTCCAGGTTCCTCTGCACGTCCAGGGACGTAGTCCTGCTGGAGAAGTTCATCACCAGCACCAGCTGCAAACAGAGCAATGCAGGCGTTGGCCACCCTTGTCAAAAGCCTTTGTCATACGCATGAAGTGAACCTCCTCCATTTAGAAACATGAGCAGCAACATTTCCAGGTTTTCGCACACTCCCTATCTGTCAGTCAACCATCTTGCACTACTCCAGTGTGAATTCATTATGTCTTCATTCAAGGTCAGAGCAGAGCTGAGATGAATGCAAATAAGGTTGCAATGGGCATCTCTGGATCTACCAGCTGTGTGCATTGCAGGAAGCTCTGAGGACATAAACAGAAGGATTCCGTCTTTTTTACCGTGAGACCGGCTTATCTTAGCAGTGACGCACATTCATGCTTTCAAGTCATCAATACAAGATACTGTGCGATATTGCCTTATTCTCATTTACATAAGGTCTGAAGGGCTTAAGGCCTGGTAGGAGGATCTCGTCTCGTTTGTGTACATTCCTCTATGATAGACAGGATAGAGTGCAAAAGGTTATTTCAAATCGTCATGGATATGGATTGGTCTTGTCCTAAAGAGCGATCCGTCAGATACAACTCGAGTAGCTCCTTCTTGGACACCAGAAGTAAACTGGTAAAGACGGTGACCCAAGGCACCTCGGAGAGAGGATAGGAGTCTCGTCATAAATAATCGCATGGGCTTGACGTTGAGCAGGCAGAGCAGACGTTGCCCTACGCGACAAAGAAATTGCGGATGTGAAACAAACAAAGAACACACGGTACCTCGTGATCGGGGTTGAGGCTACGGAGAAAGTCTTGGACGGTGGCAGTCTTGGAGGTGCCCGTCTCCCCGACCAGCACCACAGAGCGATTGATATTCTTCATCATGTGCAGCAGCCACGTGGCCCGCACCGTGTCCACCGTGGGGACCAGAATGTCGTTGAAGTTCATGGCGGGGTCGTGGATGTAGTCCGGCACCAAGTCGTCCCACTCCTTCCACACCATCTCGGCGCCGTCCCAGAAGTAGTCGAACAACGTCGACTCGCCGGGAAGGGTGCCTGCAGCAAAGAGACAAAGCGAGGTTGGCCTTATAGGAAAAGTATAGATAAATGCTGCGTGTTTTACAATGCGATTTTTCATTCACGTTTAGGACTCGAACTTCTCATTATTTTAGTCCACTTGGTCACTGAGTTACCCGAGGAATTCTGTGCAGAAAGCTGACGGTAAAGAACATCAAAGACAGAAGGGTAGGACGTACTATCCGGAGGGAATTATCAAACCTGCCGTGGCTCGTAGCTCCCATGGAGAGTCGATACGTACTCATGGCTCTCTCAGGATACACGTGTCTGCTGGATGGGGACAGACTACGCGAACTACGCAACTGGCACGAGGCTGCAAATGGAGGACGCTTGTCGTTTGCAGTGTTGTTTCTTATATTGGTGTTAAACTGCAATTCAATACTCGTGACAGGCCGATAACTTTATTTTTCTTTCGTTTTCGTTCATTTATTCGCACATCTTGGTCATAACCGTCCAGGCAGACGCACAAGCCACGTTTTACCTGCAGTGATGGGAACTGAGTTGTCATGGGAGGTCGGAAGTGACGAAAGATACTTGACGCGCTCGTCAAACTGAATACGACCGTCCTGCAGCAGGCAGGCCCCCAGGGACCAACAGAGTCCCTGGACGAAGTAAGCCTCCAGCTCGTCGTACTCGATGTTTTCCGACAGGAGCTGGCAGTCCAGCATGTGCGTCAGTTGCGTCACCTGCGTCAAACAGCACAGATGACATGACGACCAGCTAAGGAGCCGACATATTGTTGCTTTTATGCGTCTGTCAACCCAGCATTGGTTTGTAACCGTTTGGCACTTTACTTCCCTCTTATTGAACCAGCTAATTAATTCTCTACAAGATGGAACGTCCAAGAGTGGAGAACATCCGGTACGTTACCGCAGGCGGTGCATATGTATGCGCAATTAATAGACTTCAAGTTTTCAATATAACGATGTTGTATGCATGTGAAATTTACAGCAAGTAGAGTTGACTAATCCGGCAAGAGACATGAACTGAAAATGTATGTACAGATTATTGTTATTTCTATAATGACGTCGACGACTAGAACAACAGCAGCAGCAGCAACAACAACAACAATACAACAACAATAGCAACAACAACATGCCCATGACCTTCAATTCAATGCCGTTCACTAGCACACAATTTGTCGCAAATTAATATTGAGTGATATGCAGATTTCTATCGCTGCTAAGGGTCTTTAAAACTCTCAAATAAGTCTTGCAAATTCTAACCAAACAGGAAAGCGAGACACATTGTGCCACATGATGTTGTTGTAGCAAATACATCGCTCACCATGTTCAGATTTGTCAGAGGCAGGATGGTTTTCATCTTCTCGACCTGCCGACCGTCTACAATACCTTCCACGATCATGTCAATCAGTGGAGGAACGTATTTGTCGAAAAACATCCTCAGCGTCTTCTGTTCGGCCTCCATGGGTCGCAAGTTGACCCACTTTTCCCAGAAGGGTCTGTAGCCCAGGTTTTTTGGGTCGACGTACACCATGCCACAGCGAGAGATGGTGGCAGGAGAGGCGTACTGCAGATCGAACACCTGTCAGAACAGCGCACTTCGATTTAGGGGTTTGCTCTCGCATGAGAACTTTTTGTTGTTCGTCGTCACGCAGGCAGTTTGAGAGAAATCATCAACTCCAACCGACTCAGCACTCCTGAAATCGGCGCTATGCAGGAGTGGCTAAGGCACACGTCTCCTCAATGCTCTTTAGGAATTAACATGTCATTACCTCGGTCCATACGATACCAGATATAACAATTTTCTGGTCATGAAAAGTATCGACGTTTATCTTTGCCCGATTAACGTTTATTAGTTCACATTGTTCCACTCTCTGTTTAACTTTTTTCATATTGCTTCATTAATTTTTTCATTTACGTCTTTTAGTGCCATACTTAATCCAGCTACAACCGTCGATTCATTCACTTGCAGAATCCAACGTTCACTTCACGCAGCAGCTCCCCCTTTCTATCCTCTACCCACCTCGAAGAGCAAGGCGCAGTGCTTCTGGAGGCGAATGCGCTCTCCGTTGGCCAGCGTAAGCAGTCGGTTGTCGTCCATGACGGAGTTCATGTTCTCCACCCACAGGGCGTCCACGTCACCGTCGAAGACGATGTAGCGCCTCTCGTTCTTGTCCGTGGGCCTGTTGATGTCGCGGAAGATGTTGGACAGCAGGCCGTCCGTCCAGTCTCGAGACACGGGGTCCAGTACGCCATAGAGCTCTATTACGCTCCGCTCTTTGGGGTTGATGGTGTACATCTTGGTGTGCAGCCCCAGTCTGTAATGAAAGAAGGTTGGATGAGTGACTGAATCTATGAAAGAATAGTAACAATATTGAGAAAATTACTATTTTATTTTATGAATAAATGGACGTATGAATGAACATTAAAAGGCACAAGAGAATGAACTGATGTTTTGAGTAGTGGATGGATGCAAAAATAAATAATGATCCAATACTTATTTACAGATATGCAAAAATAAATGGCTGCATGAGCACTTGACTGTCTGAACAACTTCATGGCTGTATGAATGGATGAATGATTGAATTATCGAATGATTCATTGAATGAATGAAGACATGGATGAAGGAACAAACAAAACTATATATTGGTATATTCAGCGCAACAGAGAACTGAAACCTTTTCAGCTATCCAACAAAAAGAAACAAGAAGGGCAAAGCCCATACGACTCACATGCTTGACCTTAACCTTTATATGACCTTGACCTTCAGGTGACCTTCAAGGTCAAGGTCAAACAACTAAACCTACCAATGACATCATACACTAAGAAATGCTTGACACATTTTTCCTACCAAAATACATGTCAAGGTCATGCAACACAAAGCTGTTAATTTAAGACATAGGAAGCACAATGGTGCTTATTGGCACTTTCTACCATGAGATATGGTCACTTTTAGTGGTTCACTACCCCATTTTGGTCACATTTCATTAGGGTCAAAGCGACCTTGACCTTGATGATATGTGACCAAATGTGTCTCATGATGAAAGTATAACATGTGCCCCACATAATTATTAAGTTTGAAACAGTTATCTTCCATAGTTCAGGGTCAAGGTCACTTCAAAATATGTATACAATCCAACTTTGAAGAGCTCCTGTGACCTTGACCTTGAAGCAAGGTCAACCAAACTGGTATTAAAAAATAGGGCTTACTTTGCCCTATATACCATGTATAGGTGCGGTATCCAATCTAAAAAGCTTCAGAGACAATTGAGAAAATGTGAAAAATGTCTGTTTTTTAGACAACATTTATGGCCCCTGCGACCTTGACCTTGAAGCAAGGTCAAGTCACTGTGTATGTTTTTTTAGGCCTTGTGATCATACACCATCATGCCAAATTGGGTGTTGATAGACTTAATAGTCTCCGAGAAAAATCCAACGTTAAAGTTTTAAACGGACGCCCGGACGCCCGGACGGACGAAACGGGTGAGTACATAGACTCACTTTTGCTTCGCATGTGAGTCAAAAGTGTCTTAAATACCATTCGAAACGAAACGTGCCTTTGGTCAAGCGACAGGATTGCGTATCATGCGTTAAGATTGCTTGTGCAACACCCGCCTCAGGAGACGGGCGTGGCTTTACTGCTGTGCTGCAGGACGTACTTGGTCTGGGCCGATGCCAAGGTGTTGATGACGACGGACTTGCCGCCTCCAGTAGGACCCACCACCATGGTGGTGTGCCGCGTCAGCATGGTCTCGTACAGCTGCACCACCTTGTCCACCTGCACGCACAGTGAGCACAACACATTAGCCGTGGCTCGACATTGCGCTTTTTCACTCGTGTGTGCATTTTGACCTGCGTTTTTCACTTTAAACATTCGACGATTTACCAAGTAAGTTCATCTTTCGCTCCTTGACGATGGGAAAATATCAAGTTAAACTGAATACATGACCAGCAGGAATCGACACCCCATTAACTCTCGGGGCAGGTTCAGGTTAGATGCTTTCCGAAAATGGGACTGACCAAATGGTTGCATTCTCGACCAGCATCGGGACTGACGTTCAGGGCTCCGCGACCGCATTCCAGCGCTACTAACTATTGCCCGTGCGCTGCGAGGCGGCTCTGGGGTGTGAAGCCATAGACTTTGATTTCCGCATATGTTTGAGAAACTATACAACGCTAGGGTCCGTGCAAACTGTATGAAATAAAGACAGGTAACTGGTTTTATATTCCAGTAACCTATCTGAAAGAGCACGGCCATCTGGAGTCTGTGTCAAGCTTGGATATCCGTGGTGGTTTCCTTTCCGTTTCTGCTCCACTGCGGGCAACTTCTCGCACAAAGGAAGTGTTTTACAGCACGCAAATAATTCCGACCGCCACACGGAAATTCGCTGTATGCAACGTTTTCAGTTGAGAAGAATGATTGCTTATCTAGTAAGAGGAAGCGTTCACGTTCGTTTGTTTGTCAGCAACACCACCGAGATCTACAAACATAGACGACTCTGCAACAAAATCCCTGTAGATTTTCTTGAAATGAATGTCTTATATAGCAGGTCTTCCTATCAAGCGAGAGCTTTCTGTCTATCCCAGGTCCTTACTACAAAGAAGTCCGTAGAAAGGTACAGGATGGATGGATGGATGGATGGATGGATGGATGGATGGATGGATGGATGGATGGATGGATGGATGGATGGATGGATGGATGGATGGATGGATGGATGGATGGATGGATGGATGGATGGATGGATGGATGGATGGATGGATGGATGGATGGATGGATGGATGGATGGATGGATGGTGTTTTATGGCCTATCAACTTTTGTAGGCTATGTAAGGCCATTTAGCACAAACGTTACTGGAATAGTTTAGAGTAAGCGCAAATCAAGTTACGATGTCCCTATTCATTCGCCTCTTACAATCGCGTAGGGAGACGCGGGGGGTCTGTTCTGACCCCCAACCCACAAGGTACAGGAATTCTCACCTGGATAGGCAGCATGATGTACTTGCCCTCCTCCAGCGCCTCCTCCACGGCGTCGTTGAACTGCGGGTAGCGCACCCTGGGGCAGTCCAGTCCAGGAAACAGGTCCCCGATGAGTCCCATGAAGAGCGGTACGTCCTCAAAGACGAACTTGGGCAAGTTCATGTCACGCAGCGCACGCATCAGCACCACGTTCTGCAAAGAGGACAAGGACAAAGTCCAGATGTAAAGGTAAAAAGTATTCGCCGTATACTATATTGAATAGAACCTGTGCTCTACAAACAGGCTACAGACAGTCCTTGGTAGAATGGTACAACACAAATTAGCGAATCAAGAAACCACTTTCTGCAGTCAGACGACTGACAAAAATGAACACTGCAGGTGCAGAAGCTTTTTTTTTACAAACTGGTAAAACAAGGTTTTAAAATGGCGGGATGTTAAAATAATGCTCCGAGTCTGCAACGCAGTCTACGCTACACTGAATACAACAATCTGCCTGGCGCTGTTATCAGGCAATAGAAAGAAACATTCTGGTGCGCCACATATATTCCAGTATTTCTGCGGACAAGACTAATTGTTGAAGACCATGCTCAAGATGAACGTTTATCTCCTGTTCACTTCGTAACACTTCCTCAAGAGAGTCTTTGGCCGAGTGGTTAGCGCGCTGGACCTGAAGTCGCTTGCGGCTGGTGGGTGCAGTGTTCGAAGCTGCCCGGATTCTGGAGTTGCATCCTTGAGCAAGGTGCTTTACTCACATTACTTCTCCCCACCTAGGGGAACAAGAAGGGCAAAGCCCATACGACTCACATGCTTGACCTTGAACTTTACATGACCTTGACCTTCATGTGACCTTCAAGGTCAAGGTCAAACAACTAAACCTAGCAATGACATCATACACTAAGAACTGCTTTACACATTTTTCCTACCATGAACAGCATTAATTTAGCAAAGCTGTATGTTGAATGCATCAACACGTCGTGAACGGTTCCACATTTTAAAATCCGAAATGCAGGTCAACCGGATCGGCAGCAAAACCGGCTTGAAAAACGGTACGTGTGTAAGAGCCTTAAAACCAGGGCCGATATATGGGTCCAGCACTACCATTCATTCTCATAATTATAAACTTTCAAACGACACTTTAAGAAATATAACCCACAACAATATTGCAACACGCTTCAAAATATACAGAACAATCGAAATGCACGAAGATGCGATGCCTTTGTACGGTAAAAAGTAAAAGTGCTCTTTTTATATTAGGTCTTTCACCCATTGATGGATGCTCAAACCGCACACAATTACCCCCTGGTCATCGGGCTACCTCTTTTTATCACTTCAACACCATCTCAACTCCCTGAGGAGCATGCAACCAGGTTGCTGATGAACGCTGGGTATATGCGAGTGTACTGGGTGGGTAGGTGAAACTCATTACGTTGGCATGTCTGGAGGGCTTGGGACATGGGGAAGGGTTTACAGAACCGCCTGGGAGCTTGCAAGGGAAAAGTAGCACTTAGATCAATCTTTAGACGATGAGAATGCAACTTGGAAGTCAGAATGAGGGTGGGTTAGACAAGAAACGGTGGGGTCACTGTTGGATGTAACCGCGCCAAGGACAGTCCCTCACCTCGGCCAGTTCTGCGGCGCTCCTCTTGAGCTCTCCCGCCATGACCAGCACGGACTTGAGCGCCCTGAGTCCGAAGTCGTAGTGATACTGCTTGGACAGCTGCTCCTTGGCCAGCTTGTACAGCACAGTCATCTTCTTGGCCAGTACCTAGGCAGGGGGAACGAGGTGGTTGATATTCATAGCTTTTTTGTCGTGGTGATAATTGTCACTCTCATCATCCGCATCCCAATCATCATCTCCATCGTCGTCACCACCACCACTACCACTATCACCATCATCATCACCATCACCATCATCACCATCCTCCGCATCCCCATCATCATCTCCATCGTCGCCCCCACCACCACCACCACTACCACTATCACCATCATCATCATCACCATCACCATCATCATCACCACCACCACCACCACTACCACTATCACCATCATCATCACCATCACCATCATCACCATCATCCGCATCCCCATCATCATCTCCATCGTCGTCACCACCACCACCACCACTACCACTATCACCATCATCATCACCATCACCATCATCACCATCATCATGTCCATCGTAGTCACCACCATAACCACCACCACCACCACCACCACTACCACCATCATCATCGCGTTGTCGTCACCGTTACCTACATAACCACGAACATCGTCGTTATTGCTCATCTAGTGGTTGATGTCATAATCATCATCGCTGCTATCATTGCTATTATTACCGTCGAGGTGGTGGTTACCATTAACTTCACAATAGTTGTGGTCATCGCCGTCTTCAGGCCATGAACACCACCGCAACTATTGCAATACCATACTCGTCGTCGTTGTCGTTACTATCATCACCATTATCTGACTGCTGTCATTTACGTAAATCATCAAAATGTGTTGTCGATATGAAAGTTCTGGCAGGAATAAAGAGACTTTGCACAGATATGGAGGTGCCACATAAGGATGAACGCAGTTGATATGTTGTTCATGCCCGGTGAGGTTTGCAGGATAACGTCTATTGTCAAAGAAAAAGAACGTCATCCTGTTTTCCTAACACCTCTTGGAAGTAAGAGAGAGACCGTGTTTGCTTCGGACATTTCCATTCAAAGGTGAAAAGAGTACTGCAAAATCGACACGCTTTAGAGGGATAGCTCACTGATAATGACTGACGTCGAGGCTCACACTATCACCGCAACGTTACCTTGGCCTCCAGGAATCCCTCTGAGAAGAGCATGATCTCGCAGATCTGCTGCAGGTCTGGAACGATGACCACGACTGGACGGAACATGGCCTTGACGGACTCTGGCAGCTCTGTCCTCCCTGCGTAGCCAGGGTTCATGGTGATGAAAATGCCTACGCGATCATCCAGGGGTATTTCGGCACCTTCGAACTGCAAAAAAAGAGAGAAGTTTTTATAAACTGGTTTACTCGTGTCTCAATTTTAAAAAATGTTACATTTAACTATGTGGTCATTGAGTGCACTGCTCAATCTTTCACTAAATCTGCCAACTATTTCTTCGGTAAATGTATCGGACCTTTACTGCTAATCTAGTTTAAAGCATTGAACTTCAACATTCTTTTACAAATAAAGTATTATGAGTATAATTCATGGGAACTACAAGAGATTCAGCATTTTATTGAAGCGTTTGCACGCGAGAGCTCTCAAACTTTAACCCTGCACTGACTTGTGTCGTCCAGCCAAAGCAAGACCTGCTCCCCAGATTGCAAAATAGAATGCGCAAACAATGAATTTAATTTTCTAAACAATTTGACAAGTCCCATGTCTTCATGAATGAAACCAAATCTTGGATTTGGCCTGTTTAGCGTGAGCAGTCACGAAAGAGGAGTTTACCCGTTCATGAATGTTGCAGTGCGCAGCGGCTACGAGAGTATTTGATAGCGGTCGAACTTAAGCAGCCTCCACTGAGGCCAACACAATGCGAAGAAACAAAAATGACAACATAAACAATTACAACAAAGACAGCATCAAGGATAAGGACTCAGACAATGAAGACGACGATGACCATGAAAATGGGAGCAACGAAAAAAGTGACGAGATCGAGGACAATTTCTGCACCTACGTGTAGTTCGCCTGTCCCTACCGGCAAAACATCCATCAGGTGAAGGCATACAATCAATTCTTTTTCAACCCTTGTTCAATCAGAGCACTAACGTGGAAGGTCTTGAGCTTGTAGATGAGAGCGTGCTGGATGGTGCGGAGCTGGGTGGAGATGACGGACAGCACAGAGATGTCGATCCTGTTGAACTCGTCGAAGCAACCCCAGGCTCCACACTGACACAAGCCCGACAAGATCTTGCCTACGGACTGACAAGACAGAAACATCAAAGTATCTTTCAAAATACAGTATCCAACGTATCATGAATACTAATAGCCTACTTTAAGGGTGTATGCTTATCTATGAATTAAACAGAGGTCACTTCAATAACGATGCAAAACTTTTAAGAAAGTGTTTGGATCCTTTACCTGTAATGTATATGCAGTTGTAAAGCTAAAAGTATTTCCTCGGATGTAACAGTTACACTAGTTTAAGTTGGCTGTGTACATTTACTGTGCTAATGTGTTCGAGCTTGTGCTGGTGGACGTGTTAACTGGTCGCATATACTTGTAAACTTCTCCAGTAAACAGGCAGGTTTGCTGCAGACTGTTCGTGCATTTGTACGTGTTCTCTCTCTCTCTCTCTCTCTCTCTCTCTCTCTCTCTCTCTCTTTTTAATCTGTCTGTCCGTCTGTCTGTTTATCCATCCATCCAACCATCCGTCCGCATTCATCCATCCGTCCGTAAATCCATCCATCCATCCATCCATTCATCCATCCCTCTCTCTCTCTCTCTCAATATATGTCTCTGCCTACCTGGTAGTCCATACCCTCGCCACAGTTGGTGACGACACAGAGGAGGCCCAGGGCCTTGGCCAGGTCCTTGGTGGTCTCTGTCTTCCCCGTGCCAGCAGGCCCTGCCGGGGCCCCGCCCAGGTTCATGGACAGCGCCTGCAGGGCGAGGGAACATGCACACTGCTCTTAGTGACATCCACCTCCCCCATTTCTCGCATGACTATTTCCACCACCAAGGAGCTGTTCAGAGAACAGACGTGTCATTTAATGTATCTGTCATGTCTTTCGTCTCCCGTGTCTAGCAACTGAAATCTTCGTGACAAGTTAACCTTTTCGCAAAGCATAATATTGCAAGCATGTAGCAAAACATTCTACGAAGTCCCCATCAGAAATTAGTCCTCAGAAATAAAAATGAGGGCTTATCTTTTAGAGTACCTGTCTTTTTACTTTATATAAAATGTGTCACAAAGTATAATATGGCTAGGTATTTAAAACGAACAACAGTTTAGGAGATGGGACAGGAAAGTTGTGTGTGTGTGTGTGTGTGTGTGTGTGTGTGTGTGTGTGTGTGTGTGTGTGTGTGTGTGTGTGTGTGTGTGTGTGTGTACTTTTGCTCACGACTCACCCTCATCTCTTCAATCCTAAAGACATGCATATACAAAAGGCAAAAGCGAGCACATCCACACTCAGATATATATATATATATATATATATATATATATATATATATATATATATATATATACACAAGCATTATGCTATCAAACGTTCTCTTTCTCTCTCTCTTATTTTCTTTCTCTCTCTCTCTCTTTCTCTCTCTCTCTCTCTCTCTCTCTCTCTCTCTCTATATATATATATATATATATATATATATATATGTCTCTCTCTCTCTCACACAAACACACACACATAAACATGCGCACATACACACGCAATCGCTCACGCACAAATACATACATACACACGCATGCATACACATGCACACATACAGACCTATCCCACTATTTCAAGCCAACAAGTCAGGGAGAACACCCCCTGTGTGGACGTACCTGCGTGAGGGTGAGGTAGATTCGGTCAGTCAGGGGCGTGATGACAAGGCGGCCATTGAGACCCATGTATTCGTATCCGTAGTGGAAGTGTCCTGTGCACTGGCAGATGCCCAGCTCGTCTGGCTCTCTCTCCCAGTAGAATCTCAACTGGCTTTCCCACTCAAATTCCTTCACGTCCAAAATGCTGTTGAAAAATGAACAAGGAAAAAAAACTGGTATGATCATCAAACAATGGCACTCGTCGTTGTATATAAAAAAATAATAAAAAGAGCAGACAGAGAAAAAGTGCACATTTTTCTTTCTTTTCTTGGCTGTCAAACCGCACTAAACTTATTTCCTTGTCATGAAGTGACTAATATTTTTCTTTGTGCGTTATTTCAAGTTCCTTAGAAAAACATTAACAAGCTGTCATCTTCTTTTATTGGCGTTCGTCATAGTCTACGATGGTATTCTGCCCCTTACATGGGAAAGATGATTGTAGTCAACACGATGGAACTTTGGGGAAGCTCTTTTTAGGATGATGTCATTGTCTTGGGCACCTCATATACGTTGAACCAACGCTCTCACTGTCACACAGAAGGGAAGGTACATCATAGATGTTCACCTTATACATTTATACTCTTTCACACACACACACACACACACACACACACACACACACACACACACACACACACACACACACACAGAGTTTACAATACACGGTAATGACACATGGTAGCTGACAATAGGGAAAGAGCAAGAAATAATCCAGATTTGGATAAACACGTGGCGGTAGATCCCCTAAAGAATCTGAGACCACACTCGCTGACCTCAAGGCGAGTTCACACTGTTCTAGACCTTTCCGTATCCACGTACCCATCTCCCAGCCTCATAAAAGACGCGCAGTATGTTTGCCCTAGTTGGATGTGAGATTACACTACCGTCTCCGCTCCTCGGAAGGCATGGTCCAACGCAGCAGATATGTACTGAGGTATCCGTTTGGGATTCTGACGCTATTGGCTGTATATGGTACATAACTGAATACCCAATCGTCAAAAACTAAGTCGAACTAACGGGAAATCTTACTTCGAGAATAATGTGCTTTCTTGCGATTGAGACCTTAATAAACCGAGGTCTAGTGTGTGATACGCATTCACAACATCAAAATCACGCACTATAAAGATCCTGACGCTCATGTCCTCGACGGGTGGGTGTCGGCCACATTAAAAACACCCAGCACGCACAATTTCTCCTTTGTGGAAAACAGTGTGCCAGCGCCCTTGGCAGCAGGAGACTGGTCTCATTGACTTGAGACACTACACACTGAGAGACAGCCTCAACATCGGCTTAAGCGCCTTGAGCATGCTGCCAGCATGGATACGTGCGCTATACAAGTAGACATCATCATCATCAGCAGCAGCAGCAGCAGCAGCAGCAGCAGCAGCAGCAGAACATCATAACTTCAGTCTGTGAAGAATATGAAACTTCCTGGGAAGCGGGACGGCTGACGGTCTGACACTCCCGGGGGTGAGGGGGGGGGGGGGGGGGGGGGGCAGGCACTCCCGGGGGGGGATGGGGGAGCAGGTGTCCGTCTCTGCATTTACATTTTCACGTCAAGTCCATGGGGGCGGAGTTCGTTACTCGTCACGCATATCTGCAGTTCCCTCGCGCGGTCGATTACCTGTCTCTTACGAAGGAATCGATGATGTCTCTGGCGTGGACATCGATGATGAGAACAGTGTTGATTTTCATTCGATCGTTCTTTGCCATTGGTGAACGCACCTGCACAGCCATGGACAAAACGCTTACGTCAGTAAATGTCCGCGCTGAAAGCGTTACACGACTTCCCTCCCCAATGGAATATTGTTAAAGAGCCCAGATTTTATTTTACTTCATTTCGTTTTGAGTTTCTACTCTGTCATTTCAAATGTATCATTCGAAAATCATGTAGAATGAAGGGATGTCTGAGATGAAAGTTAAGGGTTTTGATGATTCTTGATTGGCAGAAGCAGCAAAGCTGCAGAATGAACTCTTTCACATCGAGTAGGTGGCACACACACAAGACGCAAAATCGGCGAACATCAAAAACGCACATTACCGAAAAACAGTCAAGGTACCGACTTTTGTAAATGAAGGGAATCTGTCGAGAGTATGTAAACGTGATAAGTTGTGGAGTTTTCGTTGCTATGCTATAACAAATCATTCGTTCTCTCTTTTCTTTGGGCCATTTTCCGTAGAACATTTACGATTTTGTTGATTTTCAACAAAAACGAGAGAGATTGTAACATGACTATTCAAAAGTGCGTAATTCAAAAACTTCCGTGTACTTTGTCAACCTCTATCAAAACCGAGAGATGTTTTCTGGTACTGAGGAGTACAGGTCAAAATGTGCTCTTCACTCAAATTGCAACATAGTGAGCGGAATCACTATCCCCATGGTCGCCGACCCTCTTCCCCCTACCCCCATTCCCATACCCCCATCCCCCTACCCCAGTCCCCCTATCCCCATCCCTTTACCCCCATCCCCATACCCCTACCCCCTCCCCCTACCCCCATCCCCCTACCCCCATCCCCATACCCCCATCTCCATACAACCATACCCCTACCCCCCTCCCCCTACCCCCATCCCCCTACCCCCATTCCCATACCCCCATCCCCCTACCCCCATCCCCATACCCCCATCCCCATACCCCCATCCCCCTACCCCCTCCCCCTACCCCCATCCCCATACCCCCATACCCCCATCCCCCTACCCCACCCCGATACCCCCCTCCCACTACCCCCATCACCCTACCCCCATCTCCCTACCCCCATCTCCCTACCCCCATCTCCCTACCCCCATCTCCCATACTCCCATCCCCCATTCCCCATCTACCCCCATCCCCCTACCCCCATTCCCATACCCCCATCCCCCTACCCAGTCCCCCATTCCCCATCTACCCCCATCCCCATACCCCCATCCCCATACCCCCATCCCCCTACCAGCATACCCCTACCCCCCTCCCCCTACCCCCCTCCCCCAACCCCCCACCCCCTACCCCCACCCATACCCCCATCCCCCTCCCTACCCCCATCCCCATACCCCCATCCCCATACCCCCATCCCCCTACCCATACCCCTACCCCCCACCCCCTACCCCCATCCCCCTACCCCCATCCCCATACCCCCATCCCCCTACCCCCATCCCCCTACCCCCATACTCCTACCCCCATCCCTCTACCCCCATCCCTCTACCCCCATCCCTCTACCACCATACCCCTACCCCCATCCCCCTACCCCCAGTCCCTCTACCCCCATCCCCATACCACAATCCCCCTACCCCCATCCCCTTACCACCACCCCCTTACCCCCATCCCCTTACCCCCATCCCCTTACCCCCATCCCCTTACCCGTACCCCCGTACCCCCATCCCCTTACCCCCACCCCCTACCCCCATACCCCTACCCCCATCCCCCTACCCCCACTCCCCTTACCCCCATCCCCTACCCCCATACCCCTACCCCCATACCCCTACCCCCATACCCCTACCCCCATACCCCTACCCCCATCCCCATACCCCCATCCCCCTACCCCCATCCCCATACCCCCATCCCCATACCCCCATCCCCCTACCACCATACCCCTACCCCCTACCCCTACCCCCATTCCCATACCCCCATCCCCCTACCACCATACCCCTACCCCCATCCC
>JAWQFJ010024971.1:87500-90000 GCA_034096865.1 Theodoxus fluviatilis
AAGAAAGGAAGGGAGAGAGACAGAGTCAGAGACAGAGAGAGAGACAGAGACAGAGAGAGATAAAGACAGAGACAGAGAGACAGAGAGAGACAGAAAGACAGAGAGACAGAGAAAGAAACATAAGAAAAAGAGAGTCAGACAGACAGACAGACAGACAGACAGATAGACAGACAGACAGACAGACAGACAGACAGACAGACAGACAGGCAGTGACAGAGGCGGAGAGAGAGAGAGACAGATAGACAGAGACAGAGACAGAGACAGAGATACAGAGATAGACAGGGACACAGAGAAATACATAAGAGAAAGAGACAACAAAAAGAATACGTACATGTCAACAGGCATCTGTGTAAGACTCCAGATAGTCATAACAATTACTGACTCTGACAGAGTCGGGTACGTTCATGAAATCATTTATGAACACACACATACGCAAATACACACAACCCATCTACAAAAGCAGAACATTTCTCGATGTCATGAAGAAAGCATTTAGCGATTGATATATCTTCACACTATTAGAAGAACAAGAAGGGCAAAGCCCATACGACTCACATGCTTGACCTTGACCTTTACATGACCTTGACCTTCAGGTGACCTTCAAGGTCAACCTACTAAACCTACCAATGACATCATTCACTAAGAAATGCTTTACACATTTTCACTACAAAATACATGTGACCCAAAGTCAATCTCATCCAAGGTCATGCAACACAAAGCTGTTAATTCAAGACGTAGGAAGCACATGGTCCCTATTGGCACTTTCTACCATGAGATATGGTCACTTTTAGTGGTTCACTACCCCATTTTGGTCACATTTCATAAGGGTCAAAGTGACCTTGACCTTGATGATATGTGACCAAATGTGTCTCATGATGAAAGTATAACATGTTCCCCACATAATTATTAAGTTTGAAACAGTTATCTTTCATAGTTCAGGGTCAAGGTCACTTCAAAATATGTATACAATCCAACTTTAAAGAGCTCTTGTGACCTTGACCTTGAAACAAGGTCAACCAAACTGGTATCCAAAGATAGGGATTACTTTGTCCTATATACCATACATAGGTCAGGTATCTAATCTCAAAAACGTCAGAGAAAATTGGGAAAATGTGAAAAATGGCTGATTTTTAACATTTACGGCCCCTGCGACCTTGACCTTACAGCAAGGTCAAGTCACTATGTATGTTTTTGTACGCCTTGTCATCCTACACCATCATGCCAAATTGGGTGTTGATAGACTTAATAGTCTCCGAGAAAAATCCAACGTTAAAGTTTTTTACGGACGACAGGACACCCGGCCGCCCGGCCACCCAGACAGCCGCCCGGACGGCCGCTCGGTCGCCCAGACGGCCGACACTGGTAACCAAGTATGAAAGTATAACATGTGTACTACAATGTTATGAAGTTTGGAACAGTTATCTTCCATAGTTCAGGGTCAAGGTCACTTCAAAATATGTATACAATCCAACTTTAAAGACCTCCTGTGACCTTGACCTTGAAGCAAGGTCAACCAAACTGGTATCAGTAGATAGGGATTACTTTTTCCTATATACCATATATAGGTGAGGTATCCAATCTCAAAACAGTCAGAGAAAATTGGGAAAATGTGAAAAATGGCTGTTTTGTAGACAACATTTACGGCCCCTGCGACCTTGACCTTGAAGCAAGGTCAAGTCACTATGTATGTTTTTGTACGCCTTGTCATCCTACACCATCATGCCAAATTGGGTGTTGATAGACTTAATAGTCTCCGAGAAAAATTTACGTTAAAGTTTTTTACAGACGCCCGGACGGACGAAAAGGGTGAGTACATAGACTCACTTTTGCTTCGCATGTGAGTCAAAAAGCCGACAGGACTCTCTATCTCTGCCAGACTATGAATAAGAAAATATTTATAGACAAAGAATACACAGTGGTTTTAAACAGAAGGAAAAAAGGATCGTCGGATCTATGTTTTGGTTATGTCGGCCGGTGGTCGCGCAAAACGCTTTCCCTGTGTTTTCCAACAACTGTGATTTTTATCAACTTTTTTTCGCTAACAATAATTTGCTATTGACCTCGTACATGTTACAAATAAAAATGCATGGTCTCCGTTCGATAGTCTAAAGTGACTGCGCATTTCCCATTACAAAGAGCAAAGAATGACCACAGAAACAAGCAACGCTTCATCAAAGCTCTGGGAACTCACCTTGTCTTTCTATGGCTGTAATAGAAGATGGCCTCCCAGAAACAAGCAACGCTTCATCAAAGCTCTGGAAACTCACCTTGTCTTTCTATGGCTGTAATAGAAGATGGCCTCCCAGAAACAAGCAACGCTTCATCAAAGCTCTGGAAACTCACCTTGTCTTTCTATGGCTGTAATAGAAGATGGCCTCCTTGGTGATGAGACGGTTTGTCCTCCGCATCTCCTTGAGGACGTGGGTCATCCAGTCCTCCACGCGCTCGTCAGTTGAGATGGGAGCGCGGAAGTCCATCACCTCGCCCTCGGCCGAGATCA
>JAWQFJ010024972.1:2500-7500 GCA_034096865.1 Theodoxus fluviatilis
CTATCTATCTATCTATCTATCTATCTATCTATCTATCTATCTATCTATCTATCTATCTATCTATCTATCTATCTATCTATCTATCTATCTATCTATCTATCTATCTATCTATCTATCTATCTATCTATCTATCTATCTATCTATCTATCTATCTATCTATCTATCTATCTATCTATCTATCTATCTATCTATCTATCTATCTATCTATCTATCTGCTATCTATCTATCTATCTATCTATCTATCTATCTATCTATCTATCTATCTATCTATCTATCTATCTATCTATCTATCTATCTATCTATCTATCTATCTATCTATCTATCTATCTATCTATCTATCTATCTATCTATCTATCTATCTATCTATCTATCTATCTATCTTCTATCTATCTATCTATCTATCTATCTATCTATCTATCTATCTATCTATCTATCTATCTATCTATCTATCTATCTATCTATCTATCTATCTATCTATCTATCTATCTATCTATCTATCTATCTATCTATCTATCTATCTATCTATCTATCTATCTATCTATCTATCTATCTATCTATCTATCTATCTATCTATCTATCTACTCTATCTATCTATCTATCTATCTATCTATCTATCTATCTATCTATCTATCTATCTATCTATCTATCTATCTATCTATCTATCTATCTATCTATCTATCTATCTATCTATCTATCTATCTATCTATCTATCTATCTATCTATCTATCTATCTATCTATCTATCTATCTATCTATCTATCTATCTATCTATCTATCTATCTATCTATCTATCTATCTATCTATCTATCTATCTATCTATCTATCTATCTATCTATCTATCTATCTATCTATCATCTATCTATCTATCTATCTATCTATCTATCTATCTATCTATCTATCTATCTATCTATCTATCTATCTATCTTCTATCTATCTATCTATCTATCTATCTATCTATCTATCTATCTATCTATCTATCTATCTATCTATCTATCTATCTATCTATCTATCTATCTATCTATCTATCTATCTATCTATCTATCTATCTATCTATCTATCTATCTATCTATCTATCTATCTATCTATCTATCTATCTATCTATCTATCTATCTATCTATCTATCTATCTATCTATCTATCTATCTATCTATCTATCTATCTATCTATCTATCTATCTATCTATCTATCTATCTATCTATCTATCTATCTATCTATCTATCTATCTATCTATCTATCTATCTATCTATCTATCTATCTATCTATCTATCTATCTGTCTATCTGTCTATCTATCTATCTGTCTATCTGTCTATCTATCTATCTATCTATCTATCTGTCTATCTGTCTGTCTGTCTGTCTGTCTGTCTGTCTGTCTGTCTATCTATCTGTCTGTCTATCTATCTGTCTGTCTATCTATCTGTCTATCTATCTGTCTGTCTATCTGTCTGTCTTTCTGTCTATCTATCTATCTATCTATCTATCTATCTATCTATCTATCTATCTATCTATCTATCTATCTATCTATCTATCTATCTATCTATCTATCTATCTATCTATCTATCTATCTATCTATCTATCTATCTATCTATCTATCTATCTATCTATCTATCTATCTATCTATCTATCTATCTATCTATCTATCTATCTATCTATCTATCTATCTATCTATCTATCTATCTATCTATCTATCTATCTATCTATCTATCTATCTATCTATCTATCTATCTATCTATCTATCTATCTATCTATCTATCTATCTATCTATCTATCTATCTATCTATCTATCTATCTATCTATCTATCTATCTATCTATCTATCTATCTATCTATCTATCTATCTATCTATCTATCTATCTATCTATCTATCTATCTATCTATCTATCTATCTATCTATCTATCTATCTATCTATCTATCTATCTATCTATCTATCTATCTATCTATCTATCTATCTATCTATCTATCTTCTATCTATCTATCTATCTATCTATCTATCTATCTATCTATCTATCTATCTATCTATCTATCTATCTATCTATCTATCTATCTATCTATCTATCTATCTATCTATCTATCTATCTATCTATCTATCTATCTATCTATCTATCTATCTATCTATCTATCTATCTATCTATCTATCTATCTATCTATCTATCTATCTATCTATCTATCTATCTATCTATCTATCTATCTATCTATCATCTATCTATCTATCTATCTATCTATCTATCTATCTATCTATCTATCTATCTATCTATCTATCTATCTATCTATCTATCTATCTATCTATCTATCTATCTATCTATCTATCTATCTATCTATCTATCTATCTCTATCTATCTATCTATCTATCTATCTATCTATCTATCTATCTATCTCTATCTATCTATCTATCTATCTATCTATCTATCTATCTATCTATCTATCTATCTATCTATCTATCTATCTATCTATCTATCTATCTATCTATCTATCTATCTATCTATCTATCTATCTATCTATCTATCTATCTATCTATCTATCTATCTATCTATCTATCTATCTATCTATCTATCTATCTATCTATCTATCTATCTATCTATCTATCTATCTATCTATCTATCTATCTATCTATCTATCTATCTATCTATCTATCTATCTATCTATCTATCTATCTATCTATCTATCTATCTATCTATCTATCTATCTATCTATCTATCTATCTATCTATCTATCTATCTATCTATCTATCTATCTATCTATCTATCTATCTATCTATCTATCTATCTATCTATCTATCTATCTATCTATCTATCTATCTATCTATCTATCTATCTATCTATCTATCTATCTATCTATCTATCTATCTATCTATCTATCTATCTATCTATCTATCTATCTATCTATCTATCTATCTATCTATCTATCTATCTATCTATCTATCTATCTATCTATCTATCTATCTATCTATCTATCTATCTATCTATCTATCTATCTATCTATCTATCTATCTATCTATCTATCTATCTATCTATCTATCTATCTATCTATCTATCTATCTATCTATCTATCTATCTATCTATCTATCTATCTATCTATCTATCTATCTATCTATCTATCTATCTATCTATCTATCTATCTATCTATCTATCTATCTATCTATCTATCTATCTATCTATCTATCTATCTATCTATCTATCTATCTATCTATCTATCTATCTATCTATCTATCTATCTATCTATCTATCTATCTATCTATCTATCTATCTATCTATCTATCTATCTATCTATCTATCTATCTATCTATCTATCTATCTATCTATCTATCTATCTATCTATCTATCTATCTATCTATCTATCTATCTATCTATCTATCTATCTATCTATCTATCTATCTATCTATCTATCTATCTATCTATCTATCTATCTATCTATCTTTCTTTCTTTCTTTCTTTCTATGTCTCTGTCTCTCTCTCTCTCTATCTATCTCCATCTCTCCCTCTTTCTCCCTAACCCCCCCCCCCCCCCCCCCCCTCTCTCTCTCTCTGTCTCTCTCTCTATCTATCTCCATATCTCCCTCATTCTCCCCCCCCCCCATTCTCTCTCTCACACACTCTCTCTCTCTCACACTCTCTCTCTCTCTCTCTCTCTCTCTCTCTCTCTCTCTCTCTCTCTCTCTCTCTCTCTCCCTCCCTCTCTCTCTATTTTAATACGTAGCAGTGCGAAGTACAAAGGTAAAACACGCCACGGACGGAGCGGACCCGAGTGGCGAATCGTTGGAGACAGTGCAAACGAGATGCTCACGTTACAATCATATCAGAGGAAAGTTTCTGAAGACTAGGATGCGCTGGTAAAGTTAGTCAATGTCTATTCAACCTAAGGCGACTTTTGTTTCAAAATGTGTTCAAACCATTTGCTCGTTTGCCCGTGGCGAGTAAAATTTTCCTCGGGCTTGATGAAACCGCAGAGTCGCTCGCTCGACAGGCGAGTAAATACATGATAACACTTCGATGTTGTTTCCGACTGTCACATATCGTTCACGTGATAAGTCAATGCCTTAGGCTGTTCAAGAGGCCTAGCGCTATCTAGCGCTCCAAAGCGCTCGACTCTTGAACGACCGGTACATGCTAACGCTATCGAGCGCTAGATAGCCAGCCACGCAGAGGCTGCGCCTATAGACCAAAATGGCTGCCTTCAGGGAAAGTAAGAAAGTCGCCATCACAAATATGCGCTGTGGCACGAATTTCGACCTGTGATTATTACCCACCCTATGCGAGAAGGTGCAAGAAGTTAGGCTGATATTACTATTTTCTTGTTTCAAAGAATAACTGCTCTGCAATAATTACCGGGCAAGATGTGAGCAAAGATTTCGACGGAAGACGTAAAATAAATCAAGGGAGACAATTCTATATCTTACATTAGCTCTTAGTTTGTTGTGTAACCTCCCTTTGACGTGAGCATCGAGAAAGTCTTGCTTACACCAAGTCAGCACTGTCGTTTTGACATAATTTTCTATTCGAGCGATGCGGAGCCTTCATGAACAGCTGCAGCTTAGCATATTTTATCAGCTTCCACAAGGAACGAGCAGTCTGCAGCTGCTGGTTCACTCAGTTAATTGAGAAGCGCACTCCGCGACGATGAGAAGGTATCGCGGAAGCCATCTTGGCTAGCGCTCGTTCAAGAGTGCACTTTTGGGGCTCGCCGAGCGCTCGCCAAGCGCAAGGTCGTCTTGAACGCAGGGCCGGTTTTAGCGAGAATCCATGTTGTCCCGCCCACTCCGCGACAGTTGAGAACAGCGTGGGAAGGGCTTTATTTTATCTTTCCTTTCTTTTTTTCATTTACTCGCCTGTCGAGCAAGCGACTCTATAGTTTGATCTAGCCCGAGGTAAATTTATTGTATTCAACACGGGCGAGCGTGCGAGTGGTTTGAATAGCATTTGAATAGAAACGCGCCTCAGTTGGATTGCCTTTGACTGACTTTGCTAGCGTGTCCTAGTCCTGAGAAACGCGCCTCAGTTGGAGTGCCTT
>JAWQFJ010024972.1:12500-16704 GCA_034096865.1 Theodoxus fluviatilis
CTCGGACACCGTGATCATTGACCACCCTACAACTTCCAACGCTGGCCGTTACACCTGCCACGTGACCAACACTGTGGGGAACAGAGAACACTCTGTCCATGTAAAAGTGGAAGGTAAGACTTAATGTTGACGTAAATGCTTTGACCATGGGTGGCCTCTTACCAAAGCACCTAAAAGATTTGATTTGTGTAATCGGAATTTTCTTAATCACTGGCTTGGGTCGCTCGCCACACAAAACATGTCATGTGGGTTCAACAATAGATTGAAATTTTCGTAAACGTCTTAAAACATTTACGTCTCAAAAAATTCCAATGTGTTCAAGAAAAATTAAACTGACAATCTTCATGTCAGAGATGGGACTGGAACCGTTGAAATGTCAATGGTGCAAGGAAAAAGTAGTTTAAAGCAGGGTAACTTTGGCCACCTTTGGGAATAATATTTCGAGCAAGGCATTTTATTCATTTGCAGTACAGTATTGACTATAAGGTTGTTTTGGACAGAATATCAACCTCTTGACTCTTTCTAGTAAAACACTTGCAGTAACAATTTAGTGAAGTACTGTTATTTTAACGAGGGATGGATTTCGAAGCGGTAAAAATGTTCTTAAAACTTTCCCTCCTAATAGGCCTATTTTTCCCCAGGTCAGAATGTATGACCTATGCATTTATCTCTGTTTCATTTTCTGACGATTTCATGAGGGATTTCATTGGATGCTTCATTGATGGAAAACATTTCACTGGCTGCCAAAGCATTACATACGAATGTTTACGTTTTCGGGGTAACTTGGACCACTTGAATGCATTTAGTTAAAATTCGAATTCATAACCACCAAAAATCTTTCTTTTGAAAGTGCAGTATTGTTTGAAGGATTTATAGATTTAACTTCAACACTTTAATGTTGAATAATCCTGTCTGTCCAAATTTTTGTCTAAGGTAATACATCCCTGTGTGTACCTATAGTCCCAAAGAAGCAGAATCTGTATTGCCATGCACATTGCCCAGTCAATGTCCCAGTGGCCTCTTCTTGACCATGTACTTGAACATACCGATATCAAATACACTTTCCTTTCCTTCTTTGATCATGATGTCGCTATCGGTTCCTTGACTTTCAAATGCGCTTTTACCTATGCTAAACAGTTTCTCTTTTAACTCTATCATTGGAAATATAATCATGCATTGCAATAAAAGTTTTTACTGCGAAGGGTGCCTGAAACCGTTTTGCTGTAATCATCCAATAAAATTAATGTGGAGTGTCATATAGATGACAAGTTTACTGGGGTTGATTGTGTTTGTTTGTTTACCTGGAATGGTATTTGAATAATGTGTTCTGTCGAAAGCAGTGCATTTGATACGTGTTACCTTAAAAAAGTGAGATATGAAAGAATGATGAATGTTGTTGTCTAATGATGTGATGTGGGGTATCTATGGTATCATGTTGTTGTCTAATGATGTGATGTGGGGTATCTATGGCATCATGTTGTTGTCTAATGATGTGATGTGGGGTATCTATGGTATCATGTTGTTGTCTAATGATGTGATGTGGGGTATCTATGGTATCATGTTGTTGTCTAATGATGTGATGTGGGGTATCTATGGCATCATGTTGTTGTCTAATGATGTGATGTGGGGTATCTATGGTATCATGCAAACTGCAAAAATCCAAACCACTCAACAGAAATGGACAATTACCACAATAATAAGAAGAAAAAAAGATTTTGCCACACATCCCATGAAATGAGTCCACAGAATTGTGTCTCACTACAAAAATAAAAAGTCACATAAAGGGAACGGAAAAAAGCTGGCCCTAAGTTACCCTGTTTTATGATACTGAATATATCAATGCATGGATCACTAACACATAAACATGTACATGGAGTCAGATGATAAATTCTTTTACCTTTAAAACGGCATCCATATATATCCAGACGAGTAATAAGAAAATGTATATCATGCTTTTAAAAATAGAAACCTTGAGTTACACGTGCGTTACAGAGCTGAGATTTGATAATCACTCTTTTTCTGTGTCTGCCGCAGCAAAAACTCATAAAAGTAAAACGTAACCCATTTTTATTATAAAATGTTTATCTTCAACCGAGCGATTCTGAGCTTTCGCCCAGAATATGCGAGAGGGCTGTCGGTTGTAGAAGCTGGGAATTTCATTTCAGCTTTTCCAAGAATTATCCACCTGAAAGTTGCCGCCAGGAAATATTCATGTGTTACCGTTAAACATGCTGGAGAATAACAGGCAAGGCATCTCGAGCTGGGATTGAACCAAAGCACCTGATCGCCGCGCTCAAGTGCGAACAGGTCGAGCTGCTACGCAGAATCCCGACCTTCAAACACGAGGCGTTCATCAACAGTCACATTACCTCCCCTGATGAACGCTTCTTCTTTGAAGACTGGGATTGGGCGTATAAGCTTGACATGTTGGCAACTGTGTTGGGCGATCAGGTGCCTTGGTAAGACTGGGATTGGGCGTATAAGCTTGACATGTTGGCAACTGTGTTGGGCGATCAGGTGCCTTGGTAAGACTGGGATTGGGCGTATAAGCTTGACATGTTGGCAACTGTGTTGAGCGTAGTAGCTTGACATGTTGGCAACTGTGTTGAGCGTATAAGCTTGACATGTTGGCAACTGTGTTGAGCGTAGTAGCTTGACATGTTGGCAACTGTGTTGAGCGTATAAGCTTGACATGTTGGCAACTGTGTTGAGCGTAGTAGCTTGACATGTTGGCAACTGTGTTGAGCGTAGTAGCTTGACATGTTGGCAACTGTGTTGGGCGATCAGGTGCCTTGGTTGGCAACTGTGTTGGGCGATCAGGTGCCTTGGTAAGACTGGGATTGGGCGTATAAGCTTGACATGTTGGCACCTGTGTTGGGCGATCAAGTGCCTTGGTAAGACTGGGATTGGGCCTATAAGCTTGACATGTTGGCAACTGTGTTGAGCGATCAGGTGCCTTGGTAAGACTGGGATTGGGCGTATAAGCTTGACATGTTGGCAACTGTGTTGAGCGATCAGTTGCCTTGGTAAGACTGGGATTGGGCGTATAAGCTTGACATGTTGGCAACTGTGTTGAGCGATCAGTTGCCTTGGTAAGACTGGGATTGGGCTGTCACAGCTTTTTGAACGCTGGAGAAAATCGGTGTCACCAATATTTTAGAGACTGGTCTTTGGGGTCACCAGATGTCACAACCAGTCTTGGGGTTGCTTGATGTTACAACCGTTATATTTCTCTCTCAGATTCAGCCAAAGAAAAATAAACAGTTGTTAACAATATAATTATTTAATTATAGAAAACATGAATCTTTGTAGTTCAATTAATCTCTGGCGATTTCAATCGCACTACCAAAACAGATACATCTCTGGCGACTTCAATCGCCCTGCCAAAACAGACAATTCTCTGGCGATTTCAATCGCACTACCAAAACAGACAAAAATCTCTGGCGACTTCAATCGCCCTGTCAAAACAGACAATTCTCTGGCGATTTCAATCGCATTACCAAAAACAGACACGGCCGGACAAGACGAACAACAAACACACACAAAAACCCACAGAGGATAGCGTCTCTCTCTCTCTCTCCGGTGTACTCCAAGTTCAGAACAGTACAATAAGAATAAAATTGAAACGTCTTCACCTTGGTGGTGAGATCCTGCAGAGGATCTTCAGCTGTATCCTTGCTCGTGTCAACACTCAAAGTTCCATTGTCCATCTTGCCAATCCACTCCGTCGTCAGTCTTTCTGCTTCCCCTCCTCCCGATGCAGTCGTCGTTCTCTGATGACCTGGCGATGCGGCTATCCTTCTTCCCCTCCTCCTGATATAGTCGTCGTTCTCTGATGACCTGGCGGTGCTGCCATCGTCCTTCTCCTCTTCTCCCTCTTCTTCTTCTTCTGCAATCTTCTTCTTATTCAATCGTCTTCCTCCTCTTCTTCTTCGTCCTCTTCCTCTGCTTCCTCTTCAATGGTCTTCTTCTTCTTCATCTTCTTCACAGATACCCTATCATCGTCTTTATTTCCGTGGTCCTCTCCCATCCTCACGAGCATGGACCCGGTCACTCCCGTCAGTCTTCTCCCGTCCTCACGAATATGAACCCGGACACTCTCATCGATGCAGGCGTCGGTCTGGGGGCCTGACGGTGCTGCTATCGATTTCCTCTTCATCTTCTTCTCGGATACAGAGCGTCGGTCTGGTGGCCTGACGGATCC
>JAWQFJ010024973.1:0-13746 GCA_034096865.1 Theodoxus fluviatilis
CATGGAAGGGAACATATGGCTTCCTTGGCGGAGGTTTGCGCTCTCAGGGCGCTCTAGTATCCACTTATTCTCGCACTGTGTGTCTACTACTGCGGGTACGTTATTTCACTTCCCTGTCACGATTTATTTTCTACTGCGCACTTTTTTAATGGCTGCACCTCTGTCCCCATCCCTCCATCCCCCCCATCCCCCCCCCCCAATCCCCACCTCTTGTCAGGGCTACGCCTCTGCCCCCTCAAACCAACCCCACCCATCTTCCATACATTCCAACCACCCCTTTTCACTCTGCTCATGTCAAGTTTTCATAAGCATCAATTTCTCAGTGCAAAGCATTCGTGAATTCCGTGCACGAGTCTCTAAGAGCAAAGCCATAAATCAAACTACAAGAGTTTAGCATATTTGCAAATTAAACAAATCTTAATTACTTCCTTTCCCGCATATTATGCACAGGAAAACTTTGTCCTGCTTGGATTTGGGGTGAATATTCATGTGCGTGTGTACGTGTGCAGGCGCACGTGTGTATGTACGTGTTTGTGTGCACATGCGCGCACATGCATATCTGTTTGTGAGCATGTACATGTGCATATACTTGTGAGTGTTCATATGTGTGTATTTGTGCAGTGTGTGTGTGTGTGTGTGTGTGTGTGTGTGTGTGTGTGTGTGTGTGTGTGTGTGTGTGTGTGTGTGTGTGTGTGTGTGTGTGTGTGTGTGAGTGAGAGAGAGAGAGAGAGAGAGAGAGAGAGAGAGAGAGAGAGAGAGTTATTATCACCACTACCACCACCTTCATTACGACGTACCACGACTACGATCACCACCACCATCACCATCCTCAACAGTCTACATGTATATTCGTATTTCCATGCATAGAGAGATGAAGAAAACCTCCTACTGGAGAGACATACACATGAGGGTTTGCTGAGACCCACTGTACAAAGGAGAGATAGAGAGGGCGGTGGGGACGGAAGGGTTAAGGAGAGGAAGAGAGGGCAGTGGGGACGGAAGGGTTAAGGAGAGATAGAGAGGGCGGTGAGGACGGAAGGGTTAAGAAGAGATAGAGAGGGCAGTGGGGACGGAAGGGTTAAGGAGAGGAAGAGAGGGCGGTGAGGACGGAAGGGTTAAGGAGAGGAAGAGAGGGCGTGTCCAGTGTCCAATCTGGGTAAGTGCACGGTCCTTCAGGCGGGCATGAACAGTTTGTCTCCTCTCTCCCCATTCTCTCTCCATCACCATCACCCCTCCTTCTAGCCCCCCCCCCCCCCCCCCCAATCTCCCCCAATTACTGCACCCATTTTCTTCCCCCTACTCTAATTCTTTCTCCCTCCCTCCCTCTCTCTCTCCCTCTCTCTCTCTCTCTCTCTCTCTCTCTCTCTCTCTCTCTCTCACTCGCACACACGCACCATTATCACCACAACTGTTCCTAGACAAAATTGGCCGCCGCTTTATGAAAATAATGTGTACGGGAAACACCTTCCAACCCTCCTCCTTCTCGTCGTCGTCGTCGTCGTCCTCCTCCTCCTCCTCCTCATTATCGTCCTCCTCCTCCTCCTCCTCCTCCTCCTCCTCCTCCTCCTCCTCCTCCTCCTCCTCCTCCTCCTCCTCCTCCTCCTCCTCCTCCTCCTCCTCCTCCTCCTCCTCCTCCTCCTCCTCCTCCTCCTCCTCCTCCTCCTCCTCCTCCTCCTCATTGTCGTCGTCCTCCTCCTCCTCCTCCTCATTATCGTTCTCCTCCTCCTCCTCCTCCTCCTCCTCCTTCTCCACTTCCTCCTTATCGTCCTCTTCCTCTTCCTCTTTATCGCCCTCTTCCTCTTTATCGTCCTCTTCCTCTTTATCGTCCTCCTCCTCTTTATCGTGCTCCTCCTCTTTATCGTCCTCCTCCTCTTTATCGTCCTCCTCCTCTTTATCATCCTTCTCCTCTTTATCGTCCTCCTCCTCTTTATCGTCCTCCTCTTCTTTATCGTCCTCCTCCTCCTCCTCCTCCTTCTCCTCCTCCTCCTCCTCCTCTTTATCGTCCTCCTCCTTTTTATCGTGCTCCTTTTTATCGTTCTCCTCTTTATCGTTCTCCTCTTTATCGTTCTCCTCTTTATCCTCCACCTCCTTTTCCTCCTCCTCTTTTTACTGCACTTGCTCTTCTCTCTGCACTTGCTCTTCATCCTCTTCTTCTGTCATAGTCGTGTATTACACTTCATTACAACTATACAGAAACCCATCTCAGACCTAGATCAGCCTCCAGGGTGAGAAAAAGACCGAGCTTAGGGCTTGGCCCACAAGGACTCCAAGGCCAAGCTGTGTTTATGTTCGCCCAAGTTCCTACAATGGTTAGTGATGGCCCACTAACCCCTCAGTATGTCTAACAGTAACACGGGGCATCCCACGGGCTTCCTTTGAAACACATGTAAGTCCATGTAAGATGTTTGAATTTTGGTAGGGATAAGGATCGACAATGCAGTGCAGACAACGAAGTGAATATATCAAGCATTGTTTTACTAAGGAAGATTATATACGAGCGTACTCCCGCGCAAACAACACTCATGCAAGTACGAAGGCATGCACTCACACGTACGATCAAGCACATTCACGATCGCACACATGAACGCACGAATGCTCACTCGACCGCATGCCTGCACATTCTCAAAGTAGAAAAAATTATCGTGCTTACATGTTCTCCACTGCGTATGCGTGCACCTCCACACACGCACAGACACACACACACATATACACACACATACAACATACACACACATACAACATACACACACACATACACACAACACACACACACACATACACACGCATACACGCATGGATGGACGGACAGATGGACCGCTGAATGAACAGGAAGATAAAAGAGGAGAGAGAGGGAGAGAGAGAGAGAGAGAGAGAGAGAGAGAGAGAGAGAGAGAGAGAGAGAGAGAGAGAGAGAGACAGAGAGAGAGACAGAGAGAGAGACAGAGAGAGAGAGACAGAGAGAGAAACAGAGAGCGACAGAGAGAGACAGAAGGTCAGGAGGATGGACGGACGTACAGACAGACAGACAGACAGACAGACAGACAGACAGACAGACAGACAGACAGACAGACAGACAGACAGACAGACAGACAGACAGACAGACAGACAGACAGACAGACAGACAGACAGACAGACAGACAGACAGACAGACAGACAGACAGACAGACAGACAGACAGACAGACAGACAGACAGAGACAAAGAAAGAGACTGAGAGATGGATGGATGGATGGAGTTTTACGGCCTATCAGCCTTGTAGGTTATATAAGGCCACGAAAATCACTAGAACAGTATAGAGTAAACGCAAATCAAGTCACGGTGTCCCTAGTTATTCGCCTTTTACGAATCGCGTAGGGAGACGTGGTGGGAGACAGAGAGAGAAAGAGAGAGAGAGAAAGAGAGAAGGACAAATAGAGAGATAGCGAGAGAGATAGAGAGAAACAGAGATAGAGAGAAACAGAGAAACAGAAAAACAGACAGATACACACACATAGGTCAGCTAAGAAGAATGTCAGTGTCACATATACAGCCACGGAGACCCCCCAAAACACAATACAGCCAACTCACCCACTTTGTAGAAGTCCAAAACGCTTCTATTCCAACAGTCATATGCTCATATCAGTATACTTGTGAGCAGGTACAGAGACAACTCCTGTCAGGTGGACACAGGGCAGCCTGCCAGCTGGACACTGGGCAGCCTCACAGCTGTCCACTGTCCCTAAGTGACAGAGACTCCTTGAGACGTTCCCTGTGCGGAATGCGCCCTCCTCACACCTGCTGATAGTCCCGTCCCAGCAAACAAGGGAGGCGGGCAGTGGGGCGAAGTAAACACAACACACACAACCTCGACCACCGCCCCGTCACTGGCACATGGACATGCGCATCCTGAGCAACTCGCGTGTGTGTGCGCGTACATGTTCTTGCATCCAGACATGCGCAGACGCATTCCCACGTAAAAGCGACGGTTTGAAGTACATTGTGTGTAATTTGGAATGTTTGGTAGCTGGAAGTGTGAACGCGTGCATGCGCGCGCGCCCACACACACACACACACACACACACACGGACACGCGCACGCACACATGTGCACAAGCGCGCGCGCACACACACACACACTTTTATGCATTGCATGCACTCACACGCACGCACAACACTAACATACACATACACTCATCAGCAAGCATACTCCAGCGCACGTAGAAGCGCGCAGTTTTCTGCTTATGTGCAAAGATTTTGGAGCGCGCACACACGCACACTCACACGCACGTGCATGCACAGACACGCACGTACACACACAAGTACGCGCGCACACACACTGAGTGAGAGAGAGAGAGAGAGAGAGAGAGAGAGAGAGAGAGGGGGGGGGAGAGCAATACACACATACAGAAACAGACACCGAGAGAAATAAACAAGCACAGCATAATTTTATCTAATACCTACTAAAGTACTATGCACTTTTCAAAAGAAGATTGGATAATGCCAAGCTTTCAAACACGTTTCTTTGGTCGTCGCCGATGCATAATAGCTATCCATAAAGCGTTTTGTACTACATCCCAACCCACCCAACCCCCTTTGTTTCCTCACGCAGTTCGTGTGGTAATAAAAACCCCATTCTACTGGTTGGTGCTTGCTTACACAATTTCTTAAGAGGCCCGTCGACTCTTAGTCATGTGAGAGTGGATACCCTTACAAAGTCAGGCTTGCATGAACCTTCTCCTGAAGCCTGTCATATCTGAAAGGAGCGCATGAAAACAAAAACAGCACCAGCGACGAGAAGGCAACGTCACGAGAGACTGAATGCACCTACCTGACACACACGACTGACGAGGAAAACCTGATTCGAACAAAAGACATAGGTACCTACACGCTGTATCTACAGAGAGTCGTCTCGAAAGCACTTATGAAAGCATTCCTCAGCCTGCGTCAACGGGCAGTAGACATATTGCATATGATCCTCTGGTAGAGCCAGCGTGTAAACCAGCTGCCTACCAAACAGACATGTACTCTTGCCGTCTCACTCTGAAGACTGGGAGTGTAAGAATGGTGTCCCCGAGTCTCCCTCTGAGATTTAGTCAATGATGAATGACAAGGGAAACAGATACCTGACTAGCTCTTACTCTATCTCTAACGATTTTCGTTATCCACGGGTTTACACATCCTACAAAGACTGATTTGCCGAGAAACCTCATCCATCCAATCTACCCTATCCATTTCACTCCGGCATTTTCCCCCTTGTCCGCAAGTTGTTTGCATTGTCCTGCTTTCCAGTGTTGAGACAACAGGTGTTGCAAGAGTCTAGACAAATCTCATGCTCGCAAAGGACGTATCTGTTTTCTACCAGGCGTGTGTGAGGAGTTGAAATAGAGAAGAACGTAGGCGGAAGAGGAGACAAAACAAGTGGGGGCAGGGGGAAGGGTTGGGTGGGGACAAAGTTATGTGAAGGGTTGGAGGTGGGGGTGGGTATGGGAGTGGGGGAGTAGATGAGGAGGGGGGGGGTGTGATGGTGGGAGTGGGAGCAAGATGTCTTGGGTTTTCTTTTTAAATCGTGTATTTACCTACCTGACGAGTGACTGGGTCAAAATGACTTTACAAGCCATCCCACACGTCCTACTGAACAGAATGTTATTCATGTCCCGAGGAGAAGGATTCATATATTCCTTCTGCTTGTTGGTTGTTTACCTAATTAAAGTGTCATATTATGAAAAACCCTATGCCCAACATCATGAACATGCATGTAGTAGTTATGCAACCATGTATAAGGCAGAGGATACAGGCCAAGGCTGAATGTTGTTCACTCTTTAACGCTCGACACATCACCAGCAAGTATGTGTTCATATGTGAGCAAGCTTCACTGCGGTAAAAACTAGTCCTTCACACTAGATAGAGCAAAATACAGTCGCCAAAGCTGGCATGAGGTTTAAAAAAAGGAGGTGGGGGGACAAAGAGTGAAGGCTGGGGAGTGAAGGCTGGAGATTGGTGCCAGGGATATTTGGAAGAGGTTAGAGAGAGGAGAGAGGATGGTGAAGGAGAGGGTAATTACGTATTGGTTACATGTGCCCAAAGTCTGTAACCAGAGGTGGTTACAAAAGACACTGTTTATGGGTCGGCAAGAAGTCGGCAACTCGTTTAAGACATTACTCCGAGGTAAGATGACGGGCTGTCTGACACAAGCGATGAAAACACGTCTGCCCAGTGTTCATGTACAGGTATGCATCGATAAGCTAACGAGAAGGCTACACGAAAGCACGTACGAAAATCTAAACGCTTTTATCTATAGATAAGAGTGGAAAATAGTCTCCACAAAACCATTGATATATTTTAAGAAACCCATACATAAACATACAAACATACGTGAAGGCAGTTACATATCCACACATCATAGAATCAAAACATGGATTATAAGCTTGTGCGCGCTTACCTCAGTGCTTTCACACAAAATTCAACACGGTGAGGCACGACTATCTTTTCCAGACACGTGGTGCGTTTATAAGTCTATTATTATAAACTATTTCAACAAAGTAAGTTAATCTCACTTTGGCCATCTTATTTCCACTAAATGCTTTACTCTGGGCTCTCTGTTTGACCAACCAAAAAAGAAAAACCGTCGGAAGATTTTGACAGCTTGGATATCTCACCTCAAAATAGAATTGTCTTGTGACCGGGGGATGACACGGTTGGTTCAGAAGAAGCAAGTCGAGCTGACCTTGAGCAGGAGTGGGTGGCGCTAGAGAGCAGGGACAATAGCAGTTCCCAGGGTTATGGATAACATGGCGTGGTGCCTGGTTCAAAACATCTCCAACTTTATCACCGTCCCAGCAAGCCTCCAGAAAGCGGGGAATACAGAGGAGAAATAGACGGGAAGGGGTTTTACGGCGATGCCTCGACGCTAAACATGCCTTTCGTCAGCCACCTGGGTAACGTGAGGAGGGAGGGTGTGTGTGTGTGTGTGTGTGTGTGTGTGTGTGTGTGTGTGTGTGTGTGCGCGCGCGTGCGTGCGTGCGTGCGTGTGTGAGATAGACAGACAGACAGACAGACAGACAGACAGACAGACAGACAGACAGACAGACAGACAGACAGACAGACAGACAGACAGACAGACAGACAGAAAGACAGACAGACAGACGGACGGACGGACGGACGGACGGACGGACGGACTGTGAGAGAGAGAGAGAGAGAGAGAGAGAGAGAGAGAGAGAGAGAGAGAGAGAGAGAGAGAGAGAGTCTACCCATCTGCCTCGTCCTCCTGTCAGTTCGTTAGCTTCGATGCCTGTCAGCTTGCCCCCTTACCTGTCTGTGTGTCTGTCTATGTTTTTCTGTCTGTCTGTCTGTCTGTCTGTCTGTCTGTCTGTCTGTCTGTCTGTCTGTCTGTCTGTCTGTCTGTCTGTCTGTCTGTCTGTCTGTCTGTCTGTCTGTCTGTCTGTCTGTCTGTCTGTCTGTCTGTCTGTCTGTCTGTCTGTCTGTCTGTCTGTCTTTCTGTCTGTGTCTGGTTGCGCATGTTACGTGCAACCACTGAGCATCTCCAGCCATCAAGCTCTTTCCTGTGACTCTCTCACGCCCTGCTTCTGTCTCGAAGTCAGAACACGTTTCCGTGTGTCAGTGTGTGGACATGGACACATATTTCGCACGCGTTTTTAAGTGCATGCAAATGTGCTATCCCGAACTTGTCAAATGGTTTTTATTTAAAGGTCCGTACCCTTGAAAGTTTCTTTGTGTGTGTCTCTATGCTCGAGCCACACTGAGGCAACAGCGTGACAAAGCCACCATTCTTCTCTCGGCTTCCCCCATGACGTCAGTCCCGTATGCAAATTCTATAAGAAACGCGTTAATGTCAACATTTACCCTCGGCGCTTCCCAAAAAGCAACTTCCCTCACGGGGCAAACTGGCGAAGCGAGGACCAGCGTGGAGGACGGACAGGCAGCGCAGAACGACGAGTTTGTCTGTCACTTGAGACAGACTTTTGTTGAGTTTCTCTCACTCAGAGCGGTGGTTGATACAGATACATGAAAAGAAATCGTTTAGGGAAGAGCACAACCTGATTGGCTCTCTCCCCTGTTAAAACTTCCAGTAAACGACTCGTCCAAATATCTCAAGGCAGTGCCAGCAAAGAGGGCAAGTTGAATCGTCTGGTGTTTGTGCATTCGTTAACATTTAAGTGGTGCCCTGGAAAAAAAGAGCAAACAAAGCACCTAAATCCTGTTGAACTTCTGAAGTGTTATTAACTCCATTACACATGAAGAGAAAGCAGAAGCAACACATTCCACAACAGGAGCAGGAAGAAAGGCAGGAGCAGGTGTCAGTAGCAGAAGGAGCAGGAGCAGAAGGAGCAGCTGAGGCAGGGTGGAAGAGAGACAGAGCAAGGAAAGATGGACAAAAACAAGCCGAGTGAGCATGAACAGACAGAACAGAAAAAACCCAAATACATGTAATACATGCTGTGCCTGATTAAAACAACAGGATTACATACGTCAACATCTAGCTGATGAACATGCTATCACCAGCTGTCCAACTGAGAGACTATAGTGAGTCGGACAAATTGGTCACGCACCTTATCTAATTACCCTTCGAAATCCAATACCGGCACCCAACTTCCCTAGAAGAGCAAAAATGGCGCAAAGAATAATCACACTATAATTGTGAACTTTGTAAAACCGGTCACCAGGGGGGGAAAAGCAGAAGCAGCAAATTCGTCAGTGGGAGCAGAAACAGCACGGTCAGACGGAGTCAGTTGAGCAGTAAGAGTAGGAGAAAGGACCGACAAAGCATGAACTGAAGATAAACAAAAAATGAAATATGGAAACGACACCAGTGAGCATGAACAGAAAGACAAACGAATAACAACCGATGAAAGCTGAATGTTTGTTAAGAACAAGGTGACAAAGACACGAGAAAACAAACTGAAGCTGATTTCTTGTTCTTGCACGAACGGAATTCAGATGGCATTGACAATTTCAGCAGAACACATTTATCTATTCCCATAACAACACGCGTGTTGAAACAAACTACGTTATCTATTGAACCTTTCGCTCTACACCAGGCCCTCTTGACAAGTGTGTTCACGGAGTCTTTCTGGCAGGAGATGTCTCCCCTATCTTTTATTGTCTGTCCTCCTCACCCCCCAGGCCTGGAAAATCATCGCTATATCGTCCCTTGAGTCGCAGTGTCGTGACCAACACAAGCTCTGCAAGCTATGCTATCTAAATACAATGATAAATTCTATCTCGTGCCGTGCACTTGCAAACTCGGTGGATTGCACCTCCCGCTGATGCTCTCTTCATCACGTGGTCAGACCTCGGGATTTGCGTTGTCATATGCAGACGCAGAAGTGGTTTCAAAACAAGATTAACCTCTGAAAATGCTTACAGCTTTCGCGCTTTTGAAATTCAGACGACTACGCGCCATTTTGCTTTTCATAAACTTCTTAAGCTTTTGATGTTTTATCAGCCATGAAGTTCCTAGAGAGAGGATGAGAATAGAGAGAAGTTTCTAAACAGGTGAGACCTATGAGACATCGGCTATCAAAGCTACGCCAGGGCGTGGTGCATCCAGCGTTTCAGAGATATTCTTCGTTCTTTCGCATTCCCACGCACGACAAAAGGCAAGTCGACTGGATCCTGCTTTGCAACACAAAACAGCAGGACGGGGAAGCAAAGGGATTTTCCCCATGAAGTCTGCAATTGAAAGCAAGCGCCCTTGACACTGAGCCAGAGGCAAGGAACATTTTCAAAGACAACACTGGAGAAGCACCGATGCAGACGGATGACGACGTCTGAAGAGTCATGTTCACTGCCAGCCGTACCCTGCCCGGCATCCTTAGTAGGGAGAGACACAGCGAGTCAATGAAGGTATCTTCACCAGAAAGTAAAAATCTGGGGTCAGGTTTTCTTGTCTCTGTCTTGCCTTCAATGAGGTCAATGGAAGTTTTAATAAATATTGGGGTTTTTCCATAAGCAAACAATTTCAGTTTCATTTCATGATAGCGAGGTATGACTAACAGAAAACACTGAATATCTCCAGAATAAACATTTGAAGCTTGTTGTTGCTTAGTGTGTAATAGGGTTTTCCGAAAAATACTCAATGAGAAAATACATGACGGCGTACCGTTTTCTGCAACCTCCCAAGTGGGTTAAAATATCCATCTAGCGTGTGAAATGCTGTGTGATATTCACACTGCTATGAATCGACAACTGATTCCTCTCTCCACTGACGAGTCAGGAACATTCGAAACTTCTCTGGAAAATTTCGAGGGGGTAGAAGGTCACAGGAAACAGAGATACATCCCCGTGCTTCTCGTCCACTTCAGTCTCAAGCGTTGCCCAATGGTGACGTCTGCACATGACCTGGGGAGGCTGCTCCACTTCCGCTCTGACAGGAAGTCCGGAAGAGGATGTTGGGTCTGCGGGGAGTTATCTCTCGTTCACACCCTTCTTGTCTGCGCAGCTGTCAACACTAAGGCGCACTTACTACCTTTCCAGTGGACTTGTTGTCTTCATGAAATGCTGAGTTGGTCACTGGGGGCACACTTTAGTATCTACTGTCACTTTAATGTGCGTGTTTATGTGTATGTAACAGATTTGGAGGTGGGCTTGGGGAGCGATTGTGTGAGCGTGCATATGTGTGTGTGACCGTGTCTGTATATGTGCATATATGCCTGCAAAACGTGCGTGCGTACTTGGGTGTGTGCGGGCGTGTGAGTGTCTGTGCTTCTGCGTGGATTTGTATATAAGTGCATGCCTGAGGAGATACTGTCTGCGCGTACTCTGTGCAAGCATAGTTGTCTGCAGCAGGCAAAAACCGCCTGGCAACATCAGCAAAGCAAGCCAGCGTGCACTTCGCGCTTCAGTGAGAACGAAGCGCATTCAATGCAGATAATATGGCTGTATTCTCAATAATTATCTATCACCACTAGAGAAAGTGGAAAACTCGAATTCTGCCTAGATGGCCAAGTGGTGGCATTTTCATTGACAGAGCCCCCTGTGGGCTGGGGGTCAGAATAGACTCACCGCATCTCCCCACGCGATTCATAAGAGGCGAATATCTAGAGACATCGTGAGTTGACTTGCATGTACTCTATTTGAGCGATTTTCGTATTTAATTGCCTTACAAAGCCTACAAAGACTGATGGGCCGTAAAACGCCATCCATCCGTCCGTCCATCCATCCATCCATCCATCCATCCATCCATCTATCCATCCATCCATCCATCAATTGACAGAACTGTCACAACCTGCTAGCGGTCTACGCCTTAAAAGGAAATGTTTGCAATAAGGTAAAGCAGCTCACCAGTCACTTGCTGCTGCGGAACAGCTCCAACCAAGCGTGTTAACAATTTACTGATAGAGTACTTAGTTCAGCACTGCTAGTAAGTTGGTGTAGTGGGGTAAGGGCAGTGCTAGCCGTTCAGCCTTTCTCCTTCACGTGTAGTGAGAATCAAATTGCTTCTCCTCCCGGTTGTAGAGCCATCGATTGCATGGTTTTATTAGTAGATTCTTTTCTTGCAGTATCCCTAGTACGCATTCGTGTACTGTGAATTCCGTAGTTTTATAGCGTTGTATTAAGTGGGTTAAGTGGGAGCCCTTTGTAAAGGAATTTACGTCGGGATAGCAAAGAGTAGAGATGCGTTCCGCCCACCACCATCTGGGCATGTGGGGCATCCTTAATCTCCCAACAACTATCTCGGAAGAAATCCCAAGAGAAGATACAACGCGGGTTAAAGGTGATGCCTTCAGCTGGCCAGAGCAGAGTGATTATAGAAGGAGCGATTGTGCCTGTGGGAACAAGGGGCAAGCCCTGTCAGATCAGAAGGAGAATGGAGTTGTGTTCAGAACAGCTGGGGCTCTGGTTGGCACCTGTGTGTGTTGGAGTGTGAAAGTTAATGGAATCTCTAATTGGCCAAAGGTTCGGAGACTCTCTCAGCCATTCAGAACGGAGGGGTGGGGGAGAGAAGGAAAGGGGGAGAAGGGATTCGGCAGGCTAACGGGGAAAGAAGTGGACATTGTGTTTTGTGCCCTTGTACGCTGCCATGTAAAGAAGGCGATTAAAGGAGTTTAAAAAGTCAACGGCCCGACTTGTCCTCTCGATGTCCCATCCACGCTACAACATCGACTGCCATGCTCGACAGCCTCGCACCTACCACATTTAGTTCTCCTATTTCAAGTATATGTTTGTCTAAAAGGGCAGCTACTTTCCACTTCATTGCTTATGTATGGTTTCCCATCGCTCCCCAAAGATGAATGAATCTCTTGAAAATTTCTAAGGTGGCAGTGAAGAGGCACAGAACTGAAAGGCACCGAGATCAACAGTGGTTTTCTCCATTATTTAAAGGACAGGTACAGTATCAGTGGGCAAAGCTCACTCCACACCTCTATCCCCTGATATTTTAGGTTCATGACTAAGTTCTTGCCGCAAAAAAATGCCAATAGTTTTTTTACCCCCAAGATGGCGGGCAAAAACCATCAGTTGCTTCAAGGATTCACGGTCATGCAAGTTCAAAACACACACACACACACACAAACACATACACACAAACACACACACACACACACACACACACACACACACACACACACACACACACACACACACACACACACACACACACACACACTGCTAATGAGAGGCAGGATCAAACTACTTAGCCAAGACAAAATAACCTATTCACCGCTCTGCAGTCTAACGAACAATCATCCGGGTTGCCATCTGGCGCCGGAGTGCTATCTGCAGAAGACCACGTGTTGCACTGCCACAGTACCTGAGCACAGTTCCGCTGTATCAGGTGTCTACAGTAATTGCAGTCTTCTAAAGCACGGCCCATACAGACAAGCACCTCGTCATATGCCTCAGCAACGGTCAGATAATAAATCAGCAAGCAGGCTAGAGAGAGAGAGAGAGAGAGAGAGAGAGAGAGAGAGAGAGAGTATACAAGATCAATAGCAGCATTTCTTGGGGGCATACATCACAGAAGTGCCCTGACTAGTAACAGCAAAGACAAACTGCTGGCATTAGATTAGCCTCCCTGGAGACTTCAGTCTCTCAAACGCACTATGGCCTCATGAAAACCTACTGAATAATTGTTTATTGTACTTTTTCTTTCCTTTACTTCCCCTTCTGTCGTGTGTGTGTGTGTGTGTGTGTGTGTGTGTGTGTGTGTGTGTGTGTGTGTGTGTGTGTGTGTGTGTGTGTGTGTGTGTGTGTGTGTGTTCTAAAAACAGCTATACCTTTTGATGAAGACACTAGATCTAAAAATCATCCCGCTCACTTCATTTTTTGAATTCGCATATCTCCCTTCTGATGTCCAGTTCTTCCCGGATGATTTCTCGGTCATCCTATAATCCTATAATTCTATCCTGACTCTGACGTTATGTTCCAACGTGCCCAAGAATAGGGCACAGAACGTTATGTTTGTGTGTTGCAGTTGTTACCACAGCCATGCTTTTGCATAACACAGCTGTAGCAACACATCAACAAACAGTAGATCTGGGCCCGTATTCACAACGGCGATTTATCGGCGATTTATTTTAACTCCGATTTATCTCTAAACTCAGGCGATTCCAACTGCCTGTTCCGCTCTCCCTTGGCTGGAAACCAGTATATACAAAGCGCAACCTAGGATCCTCTGACGAGCGTACCTTATGTAACCGATCAAGATAACGCGGGGCTAGGGGATAAGTCGAGTGTTAAAAAGATAATTCGCCGTTGTGAATACGGGCCCTGGACGCGAAGTCCGCCTCTCTACATGATAGCATCTAGACT
>JAWQFJ010024976.1:0-17500 GCA_034096865.1 Theodoxus fluviatilis
CTATGTCTCTCTAATGCGTCACATTTCATTCAAAAAGCGTTGCGCGTAAACTTGCACAAAGAAAAACAGTGCGGGCTAAAGGAAGGGTAGGAACGTTGAAATGGGAGTTGTTGGTGGGTGAGAAATTCTGCAGGGGATAAAAACTCCATGTATACAAGCTCCTTTACCCTGTTATGTTTGAGCGACATGAGACCATGGTGTCCCATGATACTAGTCTGGCTGTGGTGCATTGTGCTGCTCGCGGTGCGCACCTGGAAATGTGCAGTGTGGTATACACCGCGTACAGAGTGCAGCGTACATTTCGCAGCTTACAGCTGGATTACTCTGTCCTTCTCTGTCTCTCTCTGCCTGTCTCTCTCTCTCTCTCTCTCTCGTCCCCATAACCCAACGGTTCCTTAAGTGTGAATTTGTGCTGGACCACTCTTTTCACCACCCACCTCACACAGTCTTGCAGCCAACGGTGTGCCGAGTGCAGTAACATGCACCGTGCAGAAAGCTGAAGGTGAGGTCGATAGCGGTAGATTTACATGTCAAAGAACAGGCGTGGGTAGCTGACATCTGCTGTGTGTGTACGACCAGGTCCCAGCCATCGCTCGTACTGGGTCAGCCTCCTCTCGAGCCAAGGACATACTTACGAGCGTGTTGCATCGACCCCACGGTGTAGGGTGGATGTTCTGGCAGCAGGCGACGTTTCTTCATTCTCGATCTCCGTTTCCTCTTGCAGGGAATTGTTGTACGCAATGGTGTTATGTAATTCCTGTTCTTTTTTTAAGGTTACTCCTCATTCTAGTTGTGTCTTGATCCTGCAATCGTTACACTCGGGACGTCCTTTCTGTGGCTCTTTATTTTTGTGCCTGTGATTTGTTTCGTGGGTTTACCCACCTGCTGCACATACGTCTAACGTCGTTCGATTGTCTGCTGTAAGGCATACATTTTTGTCATTGTTCTTTTTCTTACTCATGCCCTGACTTCAACTGTTTGTGCTCAACTCCGCCTCTCACTTGATCTCCTCCTTATTCCTCTTTTCTTGCGTTCTTTTTTTCTCTGCTCTTCGTCTTTTCTCTCGTCTTTCTTCCCCCTCCCTCTGCCCCTATCCTCTGTGGATGAGTGCGTGTGTGTTTGTAAAATGTGCGATAGCATGAGCGCGTGCGTGTGCGGGCATCCGTTCGTGTGTGCGTGTGTGTGTGTGTGTGTGTGTGTGTGTATTTCTGTGTGTGTGTGTGTGTGTGTGTGTGTATTTCAGTGTGTGAGTGTGCGTATAACTGTTAGTGTGTCTGTGTGGCTTTGTGTGCGTGCATGTGCGTGTGTACAGTGTGTGTACGTGTGTGAGTATATATACGTGTGTGTGTGTGTGTGTGTGCGTGTGTGTGTGTGTGTGTGTGTGCGTGCGTGTGTGTATGTGTGCGCGCGCATGTTTATGTGTGTGTGTCTGTTCATGTCTATCTATCCATGTACTGTTATGCTCTTTCTCGCCCCCACCCCTCCCCTTCCCTAACTATCCCTTACTCCCATCCCACCTCTCCCCATCCTATCCCTCTTCATGGGGCAAGTCTCCATATCTAGAATATTCTAATCTCTTGCCGAGTAAAATCTCAGACCTGGAGAAGGGACGCCTGCCAGCACGTGGTTGCGGCTGGTGTACATTTCGCCTCCGTGACCACCTACCGTGCTGGCTCTCCGTGGGGTTTCCGTCATGTTATACGCACCGCTTCTTTGCTCTCGTGTTTTTCTTTCAGGAACCCAATCCGCTTCTTGTGCAAGCCAAAGAGCCACAGAATTCAAATAGCAGGGACTTCATCGTCCCATTCTTCCTCAGCATATGCCCTCCATCTGGGTAATCCGTACCTGAATGTCCGACCCTGTGATCCTTCTGAATCTACCTCTGGAAGCAAAAGAGTTCCTGCGGGGAGATAATCCCGCGGTAATGACTTCACACGCCAGCTCTATTTGACCCGCTGCAGTGCTGATGCTTAATTCGTCTCCCTCGTGTGTGTAATCCTAGGCCCCTATCAAGTTGTTATCTAGTCTTGACGTCTCCCCAAGAGTCGCTCTGTACAAAACGAGAGAAGAATGCTGGCGACATCAATATTGTTGATGAAGATAACTGTTTATGTGGGGGAACGACGGACGGTCTTCCCTCCATTGTGTGCGAAAATCCAGACTGACCCAGGAGTACTTGTGTCGCCCACAGACGAAGAATCTAATTTATTTCATTAATGGAAATCACTGTCGTTACGAGAAAATGCTTGTACAACCGTATCTCCTTCCCTTTTTCGGCAAGCTGATCTTGCGGTGAAGTTATAGCCTTCGTCCTAAGTGGAAATCTCATCCACGTGTTCTCTTGCTACGAGGCTGTGCTGTTCGAACCTATACGGATTGTGGTGCTGCGTCCTTGAGAAGGTGTTCAACTTTCGTCGCCTCTCCCCAACCTGGACGATTGACTGACTGACCGACTGACCGGCCGACCGACCGACCGTCCGGCGGGCTCGCTGGCTGACTGACTGACTGTTTGATTGATGGATTGGTTGATTTGTCTGGTTTGATTTGGTTTAGTTTCGATTGGTTTGCTTTAGCTTGGCTTGGTTTGCCTTGCTTTGGGTTGATTTGGTTAGTGAATTGAGTAAGTTTTACGGTCTTTCAATCTTCATAGCTTATGTAAGGCCACTGACCACGACATTCAATCTTCATAGATCATGTAAGGCCACTGACCACGACATTCAATCTTCATAGATTATGTAAGGCCACTGACCACGACATACAATCTTCATAGACTATGTAAGGCCACTGACCACGACATTCAATCTTCATAGATTATGTAAGGCCACTGACCACGACATACAATCTTCATAGACTATGTAAGGCCACTGACCACGACATTCAATCTTCATAGATTATGTAAGGCCACTGACCACGACATTCAATCTTCATAGATTATGTAAGGCCACTGACCACGACATTCAATCTTCATGGACTATGTAAGGCCACTGACCACGACATTCAATCTTCATAGATTATGTAAGGCCACTGACCACGACATTCAATCTTCATAGACTATGTAAGGCCACTGACCACGACATTCAATCTTCATAGATTATGTAAGGCCACTGACCACGACATACAATCTTCATAGACTATGTAAGGCCACTGACCACGACATTCAATCTTCATAGATTATGTAAGGCCACTGACCACGACATTCAATCTTCATAGATTATGTAAGGCCACTGACCACGACATTCAATCTTCATAGATTATGTAAGGCCACTGACCACGACATTCAATCTTCATAGACTATGTAAGGCCACTGACCACGACATTCAATCTTCATAGACTATGTAAGGCCACTGACCACGACATTCAATCTTCATAGACTATGTAAGGCCACTGACCACGACATTCAATCTTCATAGATTATGTAAGGCCACTGACCACGACATTCAATCTTCATAGATTATGTAAGGCCACTGACCACGACATTCAATCTTCATAGACTATGTAAGGCCACTGACCACGACATTCAATCTTCATAGATTATGTAAGGCCACTGACCACGACATACAATCTTCATAGACTATGTAAGGCCACTGACCACGACATTCAATCTTCATAGACTATGTAAGGCCACTGACCACGACATTCAATCTTCATAGATTATGTAAGGCCACTGACCACGACATTCAATCTTCATAGATTATGTAAGGCCACTGACCACGACATACAATCTTCATAGACTATGTAAGGCCACTGACCACGACATTCAATCTTCATAGATTATGTAAGGCCACTGACCACGACATTCAATCTTCATAGACTATGTAAGGCCACTGACCACGACATTCAATCTTCATAGATTATGTAAGGCCACTGACCACGACATTCAATCTTCATAGATTATGTAAGGCCACTGACCACGACATTCAATCTTCATAGATTATGTAAGGCCACTGACCACGACATTCAATCTTCATAGATATGTAAGGCCACTGACCACGACATTCAATCTTCATAGACTATGTAAGGCCACTGACCACGACATTCAATCTTCATAGACTATGTAAGGCCACTGACCACGACATTCAATCTTCATAGACTATGTAAGGCCACTGACCACGACATTCAATCTTCATAGATTATGTAAGGCCACTGACCACGACATTCAATCTTCATAGACTATGTAAGGCCACTGACCACGACATTCAATCTTCATAGACTATGTAGGCCACTGACCACGACATTCAATCTTCATAGACTATGTAAGGCCACTGACCACGACATTCAATCTTCATAGACTATGTAAGGCCACTGACCACGACATTCAATCTTCATAGATTATGTAAGGCCACTGACCACGACATTCAATCTTCATAGACTATGTTAGGCCACTGACCACGACATTCAATCTTCATAGATTATGTAAGGCCACTGACCACGACATTCAATCTTCATAGATTATGTAAGGCCACTGACCACGACATTCAATCTTCATAGACTATGTAAGGCCACTGACCACGACATTCAATCTTCATAGACTATGTAAGGCCACTGACCACGACATTCAATCTTCATAGATTATGTAAGGCCACTGACCACGACATTCAATCTTCATAGATTATGTAAGGCCACTGACCACGACATTCAATCTTCATAGACTATGTAAGGCCACTGACCACGACATTCAATCTTCATAGATTATGTAACGCCACTGACCACGACATTCAATCTTCATAGATTATGTAAGGCCACTGACCACGACATTCAATCTTCATAGACTATGTAAGGCCACTGACCACGACATTCAATCTTCATAGACTATGTAAGGCCACTGACCACGACATTCAATCTTCATAGATTATGTAAGGCCACTGACCACGACATTCAATCTTCATAGACTATGTAAGGCCACTGACCACGACATTCAATCTTCATAGACTATGTAGGGCCACTGACCACGACATTCAATCTTCATAGACTATGTAAGGCCACTGACCACGACATTCAATCTTCATAGACTATGTTAGGCCACTGACCACGACATTCAATCTTCATAGATTATGTTAGGCCACTGACCACGAAATACAATCTTCATAGACTATGTAAGGCCACTGACCACGACATACAATCTTCATAGACTATGTAAGGCCACTGACCACGACATTCAATCTTCATAGACTATGTAAGGCCACTGACCACGACATTCAATCTTCATAGATTATGTAAGGCCACTGACCACGACATTCAATCTTCATAGATTATGTAAGGCCACTGACCACGACATTCAATCTTCATAGACTATGTAAGGCCACTGACCACGACATACAATCTTCATAGACTATGTAAGGCCACTGACCACGACATACAATCTTCATAGACTATGTAAGGCCACTGACCACGACATTCAATCTTCATAGATTATGTAAGGCCACTGACCACGACATACAATCTTCATAGACTATGTAAGGCCACTGACCACGACATTCAATCTTCATAGACTATGTAAGGCCACTGACCACGACATACAATCTTCATAGATTATGTAAGGGCCACTGACCACGACATTCAATCTTCATAGATTATGTAAGGCCACTGACCACGACATTCAATCTTCATAGACTATGTAAGGCCACTGACCACGACATTCAATCTTCATAGACTATGTAGGGCCACTGACCACGACATTCAATCTTCATAGACTATGTAAGGCCACTGACCACGACATTCAATCTTCATAGATTATGTAAGGCCACTGACCACGACATTCAATCTTCATAGATTATGTAAGGCCACTGACCACGACATTCAATCTTCATAGATTATGTAAGGCCACTGACCACGACATTCAATCTTCATAGACTATGTAAGGCCACTGACCACGACATTCAATCTTCATAGACTATGTAGGGCCACTGACCACGACATACAATCTTCATAGACTATGTAAGGCCACTGACCACGACATTCAATCTTCATAGACTATGTAAGGCCACTGACCACGACATACAATCTTCATAGACTATGTAGGGCCACTGACCACGACATACAATCTTCATAGACTATGTAAGGCCACTGACCACGACATTCAATCTTCATAGATTATGTAAGGCCACTGACCACGACATACAATCTTCATAGACTATGTAAGGCCACTGACCACGACATTCAATCTTCATAGATTATGTAAGGCCACTGACCACGACATACAATCTTCATAGACTATGTAGGGCCACTGACCACGACATACAATCTTCATAGACTATGTAAGGCCACTGACCACGACATTCAATCTTCATAGACTATGTAAGGCCACTGACCACGACATACAATCTTCATAGACTATGTAGGGCCACTGACCACGACATACAATCTTCATAGACTATGTAGGGCCACTGACCACGACATACAATCTTCATAGATTATGTAAGGCCACTGACCACGACATTCAATCTTCATAGATTATGTAAGGCCACTGACCACGACATTCAATCTTCATAGACTATGTAAGGCCACTGACCACGACATACAATCTTCATAGATTATGTAAGGCCACTGACCACGACATTCAATCTTCATAGACTATGTAAGGCCACTGACCACGACATACAATCTTCATAGACTATGTAAGGCCACTGACCACGACATTCAATCTTCATAGACTATGTAAGGCCACTGACCACGACATACAATCTTCATAGACTATGTAAGGCCACTGACCACGACATTCAATCTTCATAGACTATGTAAGGCCACTGACCACGACATTCACTAGAGATGGTTAGAACAAGAGCAAGTCAAATCTCGATCACCCGTCATTCGCCTTCTACGAATGGCGTAGAGAGACGCGGTGGGTGATTCTCATCACCAGCCCATAGGGGGCCCCCACCCTGGAGCAAGGGCGCATGCCTGCAGGGACAGTGAAGGCACGAGCTATTGCGACTGTGCCTTGAAGTGGCCGTGAGCAAGCGTGGCTTTCAAAGACTCCACAGACAATGTGCAGTATAGTTGGTGCTGGTACCCGACTGTGTGTGTCCACGTGTCTGTCCTCGTGCGTGCCTTCAGGTGCCAGTGAAAGGATGGTCAAGTGGCTTCATGATCGGGGGACAAACTCAAAACCGGGTTAGAGAACCAGAAGTGGATGAGAAGTGGCAAAAAGAAACGACAATGTTTATATTTCAGTGCTGTACCAGAGAGTGAGTTGTACTGCCTAGAGTTCTTCGCCTTCCAGTCAAAGAAACGACAAATCTCATTTAGAAAAAATAATCAATCGTTTCATCTTACCACTTTCATCCGTCCAGACTCCCCTTCTCCCTTCTCCCTCCCTCCCATCCACCCCTACCCCACCCCCTCTCTATCTCTCTCTCTCTCTCTTTCTCTCTCTCTCTCTCACTCTCTCTCTCTCACACTCTCTCTTCCTCTATCTCTCTTTCTCACTCTCTCCCATTCACTGTCACTCAGTCAGTCACTCACTCCGTCACTCACCCCGTCACTCACTCAGTCACTCACTCCGTCACTCACTCCGTCACTCACTCCGTCACTCACTCACTCACTCACTCACTCACTCACTCACTCACTCACTCACTCACTCACTCACTCACTCACTCACTCACTCACTCACTCACTCACTCACTCACTCACTCACTCACTCACTCACTCACTCACTCACTCACTCACTCACTCACTCACTCACTCACACTCACTCACTCACTCACTCACTCACTCACTCACTCACTCACTCACTCACTCACTCACTCACTCACTCACTCACTCACTCACTCACTCACTCACTCACTCACTCACTCACTCACTCACTCACTCACTCACTCACTCACTCACTCACTCACTCACTCACTCACTCACTCACTCACTCACTCACTCACTCACTCACTCACTCACTCACTCACTCACTCACTCACTCACTCACTCACTCACTCACTCACTCACTCACTCACTCACTCACTCACTCACTCACTCACTCACTCACTCACTCACTCACTCACTCACTCACTCACTCACTCACTCACTCACTCACTCACTCACTCACTCACTCACTCACTCACTCACTCACTCACTCACTCACTCTCATCATATTTACGATGGATCGTTTGCGGTTTATTGTTTGAGTTTCTTATTTGTCCTTTCATGCATGCGTGTGTGTATGTGAGACTAACATACACTTTCACAGAGTAAGAGAGAGAGAGAGAGAGAAAGAGAGAGAGAGAGAGAGAGAGAGAGACAGAGACAGAGAGAGAGAGAGAGAGAGGGAGGGAGGGAGGGAGGGAGGGAGGGAGGAAGGGCTCTCGCAATAAAGGGAAGTAACCCCGTTTTGTTATCCCCTGGGAGTCTGCTTGTCCGTCATGTTGACACATCGTCCGTATATCAGTCCCCCCCCCCCCCCCTCTCTCTCTCTCTCTCTCTCTCTCTCTCTCTGCTTTTCCCTTTCGCAAGCGCGTGCGTGCGGCGTTTACACGCACGAACGCACGAACGCACACACATACAGAAACAATAAATTGTTGATGGTACAGCAAACGACAGAACATCTCACAAACGTTATAGAAGGAGAACGGGGAAAAGACACATTCTTTGAGCAGGAATCGGACATTGAACTCGCCATGTGTTGCTGTGTACAAGCGACACCCTGAACTGACACTTCAGTCACCGAATTAGCAACGCAGAGTGAACACGTGATCAAGGAAGAGATGACTGCTCCATTTTCACGTAAACAAGGCACGCATGTAGATATCAAATGCGATACGGTCAGTGGAGTTGCCCTTGATTTTGACCTACGAACGTTGTCTTGGAATGAACGTCAAATGCCACCTAAATCGTGGTAGACAATGCTGACTAAAATCCACGCGCCTGACTTACAAGTACACTTAGCATTATGGGACGAAGCGTACGTTTCTCGAGCGAATGTGTGGTCTGTTTGATTCTATCTATTCCATCTGTAGGGTCACAGCTTGCAGCATCAATGGTCTGGGCTTTGTCGGACTGGGAAGATATGATATATCAACAGCGAAATTGACACTAAGCAAGGTCCCGAGAGAACAGTTTTCAAAGACACTGTCTGTGAATGGGATCTTTGTGCTGTTAAAATCGTGCAAGCATGAAAGGCTGGTCCAATTGTGAGGGTTAGAGACCGTGACGAAATGGCGTTCTTTCTTTGTGACACGTACACAAGCGGACGGGATGTCACGCCCAGCCACACGGCTCGTAAAGCTCTTCATTACGAGGGTTGGTGACATTCAAATTCTATGGTCAATGAATCCTGGTAATTGAAGCATACAAACGACCCATTATGGAAGTTGAAGAGGCAAAGGTTGATACCCCAGAATGGGGGAAAGTAGGGGATGATGATAGATTCTTTGGAGGTGAAGAGGAGTGTGTGGAGGGAAATAAAAGCAACACTGTTGTGTGATTTCAAGGATGAGGAAAGCTTTCGCAATGAGCGGTAAATCTGAGTGAAAGGCATATATTTTTTTATCAAATACGCTACCTCAAATTGTGACCCTGCATATGACGAGAGAAACACGAGGTCAGAGCTGCCTGATGCCCCCCCCCCCCCCTTTCAGCTGGAACCCCTGCCTGCGGGGTTTTGATCCCTACTCTGGTAGACATGTTATCAGATAGAATAAGTAAACAACGCCATTTTAAACAGCCGGCTTTCTTTACTACATGGATCATATAAGAATGGGTTGCTGACTGTGGCATGTAGAGAAATAAGTTCGCCGATGGCCTCGTTTTCAACTGTGTGCTGATTTCACTTCCGGTTGCTCCGCTTTCAATGGCCGATGCCTTTCTTAGTGTAAACACCTGGCAAAAATCACGATTTTTGTGTCCTAGTTTTAGCCATCTGAATATTTTCTCCGCATATGTCGGTGGGAAAATGCGTCTAGTTTGTAACCCTGTGTTTAGTTTTGTTGTCAGCCATTTCTGAAACGCCTAGTTACTTCCAGAGTCAACCAGGTGTGTTACAAAATGAGTGACATTAATGACAGTGATACAAGAGCTGCCGTGGTTCCTAAACCAATATCAAGGAGCGCGAACAGTACTTCAGATGGAGCCAAGTGTTGTGTTGTTGATTGTAAGGTATCATCAGTGGCATGCAGGGGACTTTCTTTTATTGGAATTCCAAGAAAAGGTGTCAGTGAAGCGAAAGACAAATGGAGATCTGCCATCATTGCTAAAATTGATCGAGTGGACAAAGCATTCAACGCAGACATGGACACAACATCATATGGATGACTGGCTCGCTCAGGCTGCACGCGCTGTGTCACTAACAGAGTCTACCACTGTCTCACCGCGGCGATTTTGTGCTGATCAATGTTACTTCTGGTTCGTCTGCTACTACAATGGACGCCACTGTCGAGCGAATTCTCATGGTAAGTAAAACAGATAATTGTTCAAACAGTGATGATTTATTCCATCAGTTGAAACTGTAAGTACATTTGCAGGTGTCCCAGGACATACTTTGCAGTAAAAAAATGGTATTCATTCCACTTTTGACGGAAAACAAAGCACTTTGGTCAGGCTATCTAGATATGTGGGAAATGGTCCTTGTTCAATGGAAAGCCGTAGCGAAAACTTGCTTCACTTTCATGTTGACAGGAGAAATTTATAATTTGTGCAATCGAATGGCTGTATGTTGCAATTTAATCAGCAAGAGCTGTACTTTTCTAAAATTATATGAAATTCTACAAGCAGTTCAAATGACTTTCATGTGTTATTGTTGTCATCGTCGTTGATTTATTTCCCTTTCCCCATTGTCATCGATAATTACATAGAACTAACCGCTTCTTTATTCGCAAAAGAGTACTTTCTTCTTTCAAAGTGTCAACTTGGAGTGCCCCATAGTGAAAACGTTTTGTGGTCAACTAAAGATTTTACCTTACTATTCCTTTTTTTTAAAGCTCCGATGGGAATGTCTGATATCACACAAAGTAAATGAATGTTGAATGCAAACTACATCGAAATGACTCAGTGTACTAGCTTTTAATTTAAGTTGCGTCGCCATCCAAAGAATGCTGTGAAAGATTAGGTACGAGTTCAAGACAAGGGATAACTCGACTTATCCAAAGGAAAATGCCAGTACAAATCACAATTGATTGGGACTGCTGCGTTCTTCCAAAAACGAATAGATAATAGCGGGCACAGCCAAGCAAAAATATTATTCAGTCATTATGGAGTCATGAAAAAACCAAATGGGTGGAAAATCACACGTGATACATCCATGGAGTAACAGAGAATGTAACTTTTAAGCAGTTTATAAGCTATAGACATTTGAAACTGCCTTGTAATAACCTGCGTTAAAATGAGGATACATGCATCGAATTCATACGAGGTGTATTATGAATGACTTTTGCTGCATGTTCTTATTATTAGGGAATACATGAACCTGCCCGTTGACCAACGGAGGAATCTACCTATAAACTAATAAGATAGGTGTGTGTGTGTGTGTGTGTGTGTGTGTGTGTGTGCGCGCGCGCGCGCGCTTCTTGATATTGGTTTAGGAACCACGGCAGCTCTTGTAACACTGTGTGTTAATGTCACTCATTTTGCAACACACTGTGGTTGACTCTGGAAGTATGTATGTATGTATGTATAATGTATTTATATTGCGCGCACTTCCAGCCCAAAGGCTGCTCAGTGGCGCATGCACACACTAAAAAAAAATGTCACGAATTTTCCATAGTTCGAGGATGTCTCTAGTAGGGGTCGACTAGGATCCCCTAGTCAGCAAGACGAGCTTGGCGGAAAAGGCACGTCTTGAGGCTTCCTCTGAAATTCTTCTGCTTTGGCTCCTGACGCAACGCCTCTGGCAGTTGATTCCATAGGACTGGTGCAGCAGAACGGAAAGCTCGATCCCCCGACGAAGACTAGGCGTTTCAGAAATGGCTGACAACAAAACTAAACACAGGGTTACAAACTAGACGCATTTTCCCACCGACTTATGCGGAGAAAAAATTCAGATGGCTAAAACTAAGACCAAAAAATCGTAATTTTTGCCAGGTGTTTACACTAAGAAAGGCATCGGCCATTGAAAGCGGAGCAACCGGAAGTGAAATCAGCACACAGTTGAAAACGAGGCCATCGGCGAACTTCTTATATGACACAGCGCGTGCAGGCTGAGCGACCCAGCCGTCCATATGATGTTGTGTCCATGTTTACTGCTACGAATTTTGTGAAATAGGTACGTGAGGCAATGGACTTCATTTGATCAACATTCCGAGGCTCTGTGCATTACTGAAGTCCATTTAGAGAGAGTGAATAAGAAATTAAGGGATTCCTCCCATTCGGTCGTTGATTTCTCATCGCATTTATCCCATGTTTCATGATCACTAATTTGCTGCTTGCGTATAAATACGTACAAGATGGGATTTAAACCGCGAGCAAATGGGATTGAAAGGGAAGTTGGTGCTTGTTACCTTTGCTACTTGAATAGTCAAATGCATTTTATACTAATGATTTCAATGTTTGGATCGTTGCCTTTAGAATTTCGTCAGAGACAGAAGCGTATCATCAATAATATAATTTTTCCGGAAACTCTACGTAGCATGGACATTGCTTCATCCCAGCACCAAAAGCTTGTGGAATAAAGTTTGTCCGATTTTCCACCATGGAATTGGCAAACTTTCAACTCGTCAACACGGACGCAAGCAGTGGACAAACGGTGATGATACTCGCTCACTATTTGCTCCGAAAGCTTGGCAAATTCGGACGAAAATTGGGTGAAGCATCACTGAAGAATTGCCTTGTATTACTTTCGTTTCGCTCGTCATCTTGTATTCTTTCTGTCTAGCATGGTAGAATGAAGGCGACAGATAGTCCTTCGAAACCTCATGGACACCCAGACCCAGATGTGGCGATGAGGACCCCGTCTGCTGGCTCCAAGGGCCTGCAATCACAGGTGCCATCGCAGATGGTGGCGAGAGGGTTACGCCAATAAACTCTCTTATCGGCCTCCACGCCGGGGCATCTCCTCTGGCGTGACTCGACCCTCTCACAAAGAAGACGTCTGGGCTGGAAGACCTATTATCTACCTGACTGTCCTCGGAGAATGCACGCCTGGAAATAGGATACAAACCCTGGGGTGACATGAACACAACTCACCAGGCCAACCTTCTAACCCTTCCACAGTAGCCGGGGTGCAAGAGATAAGCGCTCAAAACACATGCAGCCGCTTTGTGGAGGGGGGTCTGTCTCACCTCCTCAAGAGATGGCTCTTCTGTAAGGAACAACCTCTTGGCAAGGACTAGAGAAGCCGGCTGGTGCATTTATCTATCTCACGTGTCCTTCTTATCTCGTCGGCACCCTCCCATTAACGGCTGGGGTCTCGGCGAGGACGTCGGAGGTTGTGACCGTGACTGTCGACTTGGACCACATCTCTTTCAGTCGCTGTCACCGCCAGACAAGTGTCGATTTCATAATCATCGCCATCTTTCCCCGCCTGTCAGCACCGGCCCCGACAGCCGCGAAGAATGAGAAAGCATTTGCTTGAAGAAAAAATGGAAGGGAGGTCATGCCTTCTTTGTCACCGGTCACAACAGGTCTTTCTCTTTCTCTCCACCTCCAAGTCCGCCTCCTCCTCCTCCTCCTCCTCCGTCTTTCTCTCCCTGCCTCCTCGCGATTCACCTTTCTCGCCGTCCAGCTTTTTGGGGGGGTCGGTGTGCCGATATAGCACTGTTTTCCCCGACATATCTGACCGATGATCTTTCGAGTGTGAGCCATCAGTCAAACCATGGCGATTGGAGACCGGGGGGTGTTAGATACAGAGGGGCTATTTCAAGGAAGCGGAGACCCGCCGTTTGTCACGAGGTTGGTAATGTGTGTTTGCCTGGCAACCCAGCCTCAACACTTCAAACCTCCGTGCTGCGCTCGTTGGAAAGAAAATGGATAGGGTGTGAAGATCTGATGATTCGTGTGCACAAACTCTCTCAGCCTCAATGTACTGGTTTCTGACACACCTTTCAAATACAGCTTACTCTTTCGCTAGTAATAGACAAACCTAGAAGCCCCCCTCTGGGAAGTTTGTTACGCTCGGTTAACACGCCATTAAGCTCGCAATTAGAGTCGTTTTTCGAGGTTAGCGTTCAGCACGACAAAGGTGGGAAAATGCCACTTTTTTGTGACTCTAACCCGATCATTGGACATTAACTCCACAAAAACTGATGACGTCATTACGCTCACGAACTTCTCCGTGCTGGTTTCTTCTAGCCGCTTATTTGGAACAATGTGTTCTTTCATCGAAATGTGACAATTATGTTCGTAACACTCCAAGGATTAGCGGAAATACCAATTTTCACGCAGTATCTTCGATCAGATACATAGATTTTACGCTGACCTCTTTGACAGAGATTAATCAGCAATGCACATGGAAAGCAAAACCTCTGACACCAGCCTTACCTAACGATGCGAAGGACGAGGCTTCAGCATCGGTTTCTCATTCTGTGCACAAAAGTGTGACTGTGTACTTGATTAGCCATTTCTTAGTGATAAAATACGCTTTTGAGCAGTGAATTTTTTGAGAAAAAGCATAGGACTAATCAGTCCTTTTTTCATGCCATGAAATACAATTACTGGTGACACAACATGTCTCTGGACTCTCAGGTATATTCTCCTAACCAAACCAGTCCTTTCAAAACGCGGTTTCAACCCCGGTTTTAAGTGATATTGCGCTTTTAAAAATCCCATTAAAAAAACCTTTTTACTTTACATTTCCATCGTTGACGAGCAGTCTTTATTCATTCTTGTGCTGTTTCTAATCCCAGTTCAATTTTCCATGACTTGCCGATATTTGCGGGCTAATTTTTGGGGTACACTTTTCGTTTGTTTGTTTTGTGTAACCGCTGTCAAAGAGACCACTTGTATGACTATGTTCCGTTCCATCTCGTAAAACTGCATTTGCAAGCACCAGATCCGCATCCGTGTAAATGCAAGCAAAAATCCTGAGGAGCTGGAGTTTTAGAGGGCAGCGTCAGCCTGAGTAGAGGAAGAGACATCCCCGTCTTTGTCTGCAACAGACAGGATTGTGAGACAAGTGGCAAATATACTCGAGGATGCTCTGACTCCGGCACGCCATCTAGTACCGCTGCTGAGAAGTACGCACAACGCGCCGCGTCAGTTTCAAATTGGAAGATTCAGTTGAGCGTCTCTACAAAGAAACCTCTACCACTAAGGGGCAAACGATTTGAATGCGCTTTCCATTCATTCCACAAATGAACGCGATTCGTGGCGGCTTTGATCTCGGCCAGCAGGGTCTCCTGACCCAGTGATCGCTGGACGGCAAGCCAGACGTCTGTCTACGCAGCAGTCGTAATGAAGTTTTCATTCTAAACCCCTCTGGCACTGCACTTGACCCTCCATGTAGGCGATACTGATTTGTCTGGGGTCTCTAAACGAAACTTTTCTTCTGAGGCGTCACTGGCTTCTTGGCGTGCAACCGTTGCATGCAGGTAGCGACCCTTCATCCGGCCTTATCTCCGCCATCTCAATCTGTGCTCTACTCCAGTGGGACAGCAGATTACAGGGCGGCGAGCGGGGTGGACCCCAGGGGAAGAAACTGACACACCTCCTCAACTTCTTCGCGCGACTGGCAGGCGCCGAGTCGATTGAGTCCCAGTCTCGCTCATTACCTGAGCAAACCGTTCCGTCTGCCGTCCTCTGTTTACGCTGGCCGAGTCTGAAGAGAAACTCCGCCACGCCATAGGCCACTGGCGACCACTGCCTCTTCACGCCTTCCAGCGGCTGCTTCAAAGGTGAGTTGCTGTATGGGACGAGACGGGTGTCTTCACCCTTGTCTCCGTGTCGCTTGTGGTGGGCGGGGCAGGATCAGGAGTGCTACCGGGTGTGGCGTGATGGGGCGGGGGTGGGACCCTTGGGGGTGTGAATGGACTGAGAAGAGGAAAGGTGACGGGTTTGAAGTGGTTAGAGACCGGGGTCCTTGTGTGGAGTTGATTCGACTCGCCTTAAAGTTTCAAGTGAGCGACGTGCTGGGAGAGATTGGGGACAATTTGCACAAGTTCGGCACTAGCTCGCGCGACACGTGACGCTAATTAAATGCTATTAGTTCTAGAGAGCATGATTTACAGGGAGAGATTTGTCTAGAACAGCGTTGTGTAAGGGTTATACCATTTGTAACGTCGTCTCCTTTGTATACGTTATATTGGATTGTCTTTACACCAACACATTTCCTGAAGCAACGCAGAAATGTCATTGGACACATTATATAAGGACTTTTTTCTCGATAAATAGCATGAGTATTTCCTCATATTTAGTGAAAATGAAACGCGCACGCTCATACACACACACACACACACACACACACACGCACACACATACACACGCACACACACACACACACGCACGCACACACACACACGCACGCACGCACGCACGCACACACAAACTTGCACACCACGCACGCATGCACACACATGCATGCATGCAGGTGCTCACACACCCTCAAGCATTGTGGTAGGTTTCGACATTATTTAACTGCCTTGATGCCCGTTTGAATTTGCAGGGGAGTGGGGGTGGGTGGGTGGGTGGGGGAACACACGCCACAAAAGTGTGTCACGCAGCCACATACAACTCGTCATCTCTGCGAGCCACTGTCTTGTCTTTCCTGCGTAACATGATGTCACTATTTTTGTGTGCGAGATAGTCCACCCATATTATTCGAGGTGGTCTCATAAGTCACAGATGACAGCGGTTATATAACCCTTGTCTTGGCGCACCAACGCAAAATGCAAAGAGAGAAAGAGACGTGTTAGCACCACATCGCTAATTCGATCATGGATATATGCAAGATTTCATCTTTCCTCATATTTTCCAGCCGTAAAATGGAAAACGCGTTTGCAGCTCAGATGAACAATATTCTGTTGCAGTAGAAAACTGTAGGGTCGGGTAACCAGAGGGACTTAAAAGACCAGGAGCTACCAGTTGTCTTTTCTATCAGAACCTGCCTATAACGCGAAGATTTATGTCCGGGTCACATCCTCAGGAGGCCAACGACCTCTACAGGACGCATTTGTATGTGCACTGCAATCAGATTGCTATTTTGGGCTTTATTTTCAGAGTTGCTTCCCCTTAAGACCCGTCTTCAAAGGAAGCTTTCGATTCACAATGCGGATTTGTTGCAGAAGTTTTTGTTTGTGGGATGTTTGCCCATTAGCAGAGCACCGAAGCAGAGCCTGCGTGTGCTAAAAATGAACCTTAATCCGCAACACGTACAGCTGTGCTGCCTTAAACTTTTATGTGAATGAAGGCAGCTGCTCACCATCTTGAAGCCCACACTAGGAAAATCGATCAACCGTCATTTCAAGGTTTGTTTTGTGTTTATTTTTTCTTCTGTCTCGAATCCTTTACTTTATCTCATTGATTTTATTTCAGTTTTTGTTTTTATTTAGTCTGTTGCGTTGATTTGTCTTTAGTTATTTTTCCACATTTAATGAACGTACGATTATGATCCTTTGAAATGAATGGGTATCGTAGGCGAGTGTCGTAACTG
>JAWQFJ010024976.1:27500-30000 GCA_034096865.1 Theodoxus fluviatilis
AAGTGGAGAGAAAAATAGTTGCAAAACGAGCTATTTTGGCGCAATGCTGTAATGCGAAGGGTCAAGTATATTACTCATTCATTGCGAACTGTGCTAGAGTCACTACTGACTCGGTTTCACAAAATGCCAGTCAGTCAGCCAGTCAGTGAGTCAGTCAGTCTGCCTTTTGTTCTCTCCATGTCTTTCTCGTCTGCTCTCTTTATGTAGTGCTTTGATGCGCGACTTCATAGGAGACAAGTTTCCGCACGACTGGCACGCTGCCTCATGCGACCTGACAGTCGGCAGCATGTCTCTGTAGGGAAGCCTTGGCCACCACGGCGTCCACACACAAGGCGATGGCCTTTGAAGTCTGCCTCGCAATGCACAGCTGTCTTCTTGCCGAGTGCGTGACGGTATAAGTGGGTGGGTGGACGGACGGACGGACGGACGAACGGACGGACGGACGGATGGATGGATAGATGAATAGATATATAGTGGCGTTGCTCGTGTGGCGACACGGCTCGTCGATGTAAGAATAGGGTACGCAACAAACCTATAGGATTTTCATGGACTCCTCCCACCCTCTCTCTACACATTGAATTCGACTCCAGGCTGAGCAAGCGGAGCAAAAGATTTTTACTTCTGTTAATGAAAACAGTTCCACCGCAGAGCTTCTTCACCGCGGCAGCTCTACTTTTCCTGAACTGCACAGACATTTGATTTTAGGATATCTGTATGTATAACTCTAGTACTCTCTACAGTGTCTTGTTGGTGTGTCTATCATGATCAGAGTGTATACTTCCATTTATGATGAATGAAGAATTATTGTATATATCGTATTGTAGATGGATGGGTGGATGGATACACACGTGTGTGTGTACGCGTGTGTGTGTGTGTGTGTGTGTGTGTGTGTGTGTGTGTGTATGTGTGTGTGTGTGTGTTTAAAATCAAGCAATAAAAATATATTGATGGATACGAATGCAAATGAGACTGATAGATATACGAAATAAAGACGAGTTTATCTAGATTGCACGCGTGCGCTCGCACATCACATTTTTTCTTCGGAGACTAAAGACTTCAAGTTTGAAAAGAGAAAAATAATATCATCATTATTCAATCTAATTCTAAAAGTTATTTCATACTCAGATATACACATCTGTGGCAAAAGCCAAACACTTCGACGTAGAATTATTATGAGACATGACAACTTTCAGTTGTCGTCATGCCGCATGTCACTGAACTCCGTTGCGAGCAACTGCTTCGGTGACGCTTCAACTCTTGGCATTCGGAACACAAAGTATCGTCAATTTCATCCTCATTCAAACAAACAAAAACAAACAAACAAACATACAAAACCCTCAGTGAATAATTGTCGGCAGCTGTCCGTTACGGTCGGTACCAGTTATCCACGAGTCTCCTGTACTTAAGAACTGTAGGTCCGCACCCCGAGAAGTCCAAACTCCCCCAGTAGTTCATGCTGAGATTCAAACCTGTACAAGATACATTGCGAGGGTTCCCCACCAGTGTTTGCAAGTTTTGGACGTGTTCTTGAAAACATTTGGTCTCACCTCAGTCAGATCTATTTAAAGCTAATGCATCTTGATAAATATTGTTTAGACTAACATCCCTTGAAGTTTGTGGCCTTTACTGAGCTAAACACCAACAACAGAAGATCTGGCCCAGGATCATTGCATGGTGTAAGTTACACATCATTTCCTAAGCAACCTGCTGGGTGTAGCTTTCCATAGGTGGGAGTGAACAAGAAAACGGAAAAGCAGGTCGTGGCTTTAAAAGGGGAAGAGCGAAGGATTTAACTAATGTTGTGTAAGACACTCAATACGCATGAAAGGGAAGCAGACATATATAATCTTGATGTGCCGGATGAGGTAGGCACGATCATTTTCTACGATAACGTGTGACCCAGTTGCAAGTTGACTTGTCTACAGAGATGCTGCGATTTTGAAGCCTCCTGTTTTGTAAAACACGCATCATGTATAACAGGTCAGCAGACAAAATATTCTCGGCGTTCCGGATGAGGTAGGCGAGATTATCTTCTGAGTCAATGCATGGCTCAGTTGCAAGTTGACTCTCAACAGAGATACAGCGACTTTGAAGCTTCTGTGCACACATCCATCCGAGTCTTCCAATGACCCAGGATGGATGTTTCTGGGTGCCACCCGTTTCTTCTCTCTACCCTGCTCAAGTGCAGACACCCCCATCTGCCCAGGTACGCGGCCCAGACACCCAGACAGACACAAAGACAGGGACCACCTGCGCCTTGGTGTCACCTCCATCATGTCACCGTGGAGAAAAGGCGCCATTACGACAGACGCAATTGACCCATTTTTTCCCGTCTGGGCCTCGGTCAGAGAGCGTTTCATGACACTGCTGATTTCATGCAAGAGTCACCTGAGGAGTGAAATGAGAGAGTTTTACTCCTTGTGATCTTTCATAGATCTCTCTTCGCGCAATAGTTTCTTAAGTGCTGCTTGAGGATTGTTTTCACAGGGAAAATGGTCCC
>JAWQFJ010024976.1:35000-37500 GCA_034096865.1 Theodoxus fluviatilis
CTATGCTGCATTCCCATATGATAGGAATCGAATGCATGAAATTCCATCTGACAAGCTACCCCTTACTCATCCCTGGAAACTTTTTTAGATACAACATTAGGTTATAAGAAGAAAAACAATTAAGTATGCTCAGAGATTAAAAAGAAAAAATAACGAAAAAGAAAACAAGTTGAATGAAGAAATTAATCAATTACAGAAGGAAATCATGGATGAAATCAATATTCCAAATAAAACAAAAATTAAAAAAACTTACAACAGAGACAACAAGAACTTGTAGAACTGAGAAATAGAAAAATAGAAGGTGTTAAGATAAGATCACGAATTCGGTGGTATGAAAAAGGTATTTTTAAAAGCTCATATTTTTCCACCTTGAAAAACGTAATTACATCGAAAAGAAGATAAATGTATTAATGCAGTCAGATGGACAAGAAACAACTGATATGAATAAGATTCTAAAAGAATTGCACAATTACTACAAACACCTATATAACAAGGTTTCTTGTCAAAACAGTCAGTGGTATAATACTCTTGATAGAAATAAAGTAAATGTAATAGATGACACAGAACGTGAAGCTCCAGAGGGTAAAATACAATACGAAGAACTAGTCCAAGCAGTACAGAGTATGAAAAACAACACACAGCCTGGTACAGATGGTTATCCGATAGAATTTTTCAAATTCTTCTGGAAAGACTTTGGCGAAATAATCTTACAGGCAGTTAATGAATCATACGATAATGGAGAATTTTCTTCAGTACAAAGAGAAGGGGTGATCACATGTATACCTAAAACTGAGAAAGATCGAAAGTATCTTAAACATTAGCGTCCAATAACACTTCTCAATACAGTATATAAGATAGCATCAACCTGTATCATCCAGATAGAGACTACCTACATTTTGAGGAGGTGTTATTTTGAGTGTGTGTGTGTGTGTGTGCGTGCGTGTGTATGTGTGTGTGCGTGTGCGCGTGTGCGTGCGTGTGTGTGTGTGTGTGTGTGTGTGACTGGCTGGCTGGCTGGCTGTCTGGCTGGCTGCCTGTGTGGCTGGCTGCCTGTGTGGCTGGCTGACTGGCTGATATGTGCAACGTGTGATGTCCAATTTGCGGAATAAAATAGAATGAAGAACAGTTTCTGCTGAAGTGTAACGTGTGTGAGATATTGTGTTCGAAATATTTAGGACACATGTTACCAAAGATAACTAATGTGTTCACGGTAGCTAAGTTGATGCAAGTTCATAATGCTCGAAAGGAAAGATCACCAGCCATGCGTGTCTTTTAAATGCATTTTAGTAACATGAACGTTGACAGGAGATCGGTGACGGCTCCCCATATGGCCGACATACTTTTTCGAAGGACAGGACGCGCGATGTTCTCTGTCTGTTTGAATTAGTAATTGCAATGGGCCACTGGCTTTGGCCTCAAACTTCTACAGATGACGTTTGGTGTAATGTCTATATGTACAGACATCTTCCACTCGGTATGCAAGCAAATTCAGTTTTAACTTTCATCAGGCTGTTGAACATGTCCGCGAAGAAAATTTCGTGGCGTGTGCTCACATTTGGGCAACTTGGATAACATTTCCAGCGAGGCCTGGATTGTTGAAATATACCTAAAACCATGAAAAAATAGAGAAAAGAAAGAAACAAAACGTACACGACGGTTGCTCGGTCACGAAGAAGAATCTTATTTCCAGAAACTTTAGCAAAGATAATAAAATGACTAGAGTCTACTTTGTCCGGAACTCCGCGTGGATGGTGACCAGAGGTCATCAAAGAATGTACGAGTGTTCGGTCACTATGAAGTCTTCATTTGAAATATTTGAAGACATGCAAATGAAAATATCAGGAACACGTTTATTAAAAGTTGATACTTAAAGTATTTAAAAAGTCGCCCCAAAAGTACATCAGACGTTAAACAATTCATTTTATATAGCTTTGATGCATAAACAAGAGACGAGTTCAATGCCATATCAAATAAAGAATATAACAACTAAACATCTTTTCTGTTATATTGAAAACTTTTTTAGCTTTTCCCCCTCTTATAATTGGGGAGGGGATTTTTTAACCAAGGGGTAGACTTCCATGCCCAACACCGGGAGCCGAATGCGCGCGGCGACACCAGCGCCGCCTGCAACGGAGCAGCTCCCCCTGGTGGCGTCTGATGAGCGACGTCACGTCGTGATTGACGTGGGGGACGCCCCCCTCTAATTTAACTTTTTTGGCCCGGAGAGTTCCCCGCTACGCTCGGCGTGCGTGCCTGTCTGCCTGCCTGCTACGCGCCAGTGGCTGGGGTGAGGGCCAGGCGGCGATCTTCGGGTGGAGAGATCGTGAGAGGTTGGGGAAACGGACAAGTTCTGGAGACGCTCGTGACGACGGCTGTGACGTGACGTGACGCTGGACGCAGACGTCGAAACCACGCAGCGTCACGTCGCTTGCCGGTAGAGTCCATGTTGTCTGTAACCCTTGCTTCCCTCTCCCCGTCTCTGTCTATCCCTCTCTTCTCT
>JAWQFJ010024976.1:42500-52500 GCA_034096865.1 Theodoxus fluviatilis
GACAGACAGACAGACAGACAGACAGACACACAGACACACAGACAGACACACAGGCAGACACACAGACACACAGACAGACAAGCAGAAAAAAGAAACAGACACATAAAGAGAGGGAGAGAGAGAGTAAGAGAAAGACAGAGAAAGACAGAGAGACAAAGAGACAGACAGACAGACAACCAGACAGACAGACAGACAGACAGACAGAGAGGGTCAGAAAGAGAGAGAGAGAGAGAGAGAGAGAGACAGACAGACAGAGAGAGAGAGAGACAGAGACAGAGAGACAGACAGAGAGACAGAGACAGAGAGACAGACAGAGAGACAGAGAGAGAGAGGGAGAGACAGAGAGACAGAGACAGAGAGAGACAAAGAGAGGCAGAGAGATAGAGACAGAGGGACAGATAGAGACAAAGAGAGGCAGAGAGAGAAAGGCTGGCAGGAATATATAGAAAGATACAAAGATACAGGCAGCTAAATGCGGGCAGTCGATAGCACAGATACAATAGTGAGCAGTCAATTATTTCCTTATGATCTTGATTTGGTTTTGAACACGGATGGTGTCGGACAATGTTGATGCAATGATTACATGATTTTTTTAAATTGTTTGCAGCTTCTTCTTTTCGTTTTTTATACTTCTGTTCTATGATATTTTACTGAATGCTAAGCTGTCTTTGAGTGAGTTTGCAGCTGATTTGAGTTGTTTCGGAAACTTTTCAAGAAAAACTTTTGCAGCGTCATACTCACATTTATACTCTTTCTGTGGAAAGAAAAAAAAATCAAGTAAAACGATAGTATTTTATAATAGATAAATAATAACATAAGAACGTTACACAATGCAACTTACCAAATGTAACCGATATCTTAAATGAGTTTGTCTTATACCTTTTGCTTTTCCCCCCGTATCCTCATAAAATGCAATTAATTCCTTTTGAAACGGTACTAAATTTATTGTACGTGCAGTGGGTAATGGTTTTAGCTTGTGTGAATGTGTGTAGTGAAAGAAAGAATGTGTGTAGTGTAAGAAAGAATGTAAGTAGTGAAAGAAAGAATGTGTGTAGTGAAAGAAAGAATGTGTGTAGTGAAAGAAAGAATGGGTGTAGTGAAAGGAAAAAAATGTAGCGAGAGAAAGAATTCGTGCAGTGAAAGAAAGAATGTGTGTAGTGAAAGAAAGAATTCGTGCAGTGAAAGAAAGAATGGGTGTAGTGAAAGAAAGAATGTAAGTAGTGAAAAAAAGAATGTGTGTAGTGAAAGAAAGAATGGATGTAGTGAAAGAAAGAATGGATGTAGTGAAAGAAAGAATGTGTGTAGTGAAAGAAAGAATGGGTGCAGTGAAAGAAAGATTGTGTGTAGTGAAAGAAAACGACCCAAATGTGCACACCATACTCTACTAGCAACCAACGTTTACAGGGAACGGGCAGTTTTACTCGCTTCTAGCTTGAAAGAATTCCCTCGATTGCAAAAAAAAAATGCACTGTGCGTAGAGGTGAGATTCTCCCGTTTACCGGGACACCCCCACTACACAGATTCGTTTGCAAGTGAGACACAATCCAGAAAATGACGTATGAAAATTGGAGGAAGGTTTGTTTTTTTAATACAAAAGATATCATTGTCTTCCAGCAGATGTCAAAACCTACCTTTTATGGGTGGACTTGAGACCAACAACTCACAAAGCACTCACAGCGATGGTCCAGCTTTTCAAATCGAGTAAAATCTCAAACCCTGATTTATAACGAGACCTAGTCTCCCCGCCCCCCTCTACTCCCAACCCCCACCCCCACACCCCACCCCCTCTCTGTGCAAGTCATGCTGTATTCGAAGTTTCAGACAGACTCAGTACGGAAAAAACCGGTGACAGGTAGAAAGTATGATTGGGTGAAATTCAGTCAACACTGGACCTTTTTACTCGGCCATTGATATATATGTAGGTTGATTATAGAAAAGTATACGTTTTTCTCTGTCCATGATGGGACTCCTCAGTCAAAGCATAGTAAGTCAGCATTAGAAACCGTAAACATTATTTACTGTACCTTTTATAACGCTACTTGAAAAACGCAGATGTTAAAGAAACAATCACTGCTATCTGCTTTCACTAAACGGCTGTGGTTTGGCAAGCCACATTTGTATTTTCATACTGCATGGAGTACTCAATGGAGGAAACGCTTCCGTGCGTGTATTACAATCGTAAGAAAGAAAATAGCATTGCATTTGCAGAGAGATCTGCATTGTAACACCCACCCACACATCCATCTATGTCTGTCTGTCTGTCTGTCTGTCTGTCTGTCTGTCTGTCTGTCTGTCTGTCTGTCTGTCTGTCTGTCTGTCTGTCTGTCTGTCTGTCTGTCTGTCTGTCTGTCTGTCTGTCTGTCTGTCTGTCTGTCTGTCTGTCTGTCTGTCTGTCTGTCTGTCTGTCTGTCTGTCTGTCTGTCTGACTGCCTGCCTGCCTGCCTGCCTGCCTGCCTGCCTGCCTGTCTGTCTGTCTGTCTGTCTGTCTGTCTGTCTGTCTGTCTGTCTGTCTCTCTCTCTCTCTCGCTCTCTCTCTCTCTCTCTCTCTCTCTCTCTCTCTCTCTCTCTCTCTCTCTCTCTCTCTCCCCCCCCAACCCCCGTGTGTGTGGTCGTGCGTGTTAGTGTGCATACGTATGTGTATATACACACAGGGTGTGTGTGTATGTGTGTGTATGTGTGTGTGTAGTTCTTTCTCAAGTGTAAACGTGATCCCAAATGAGTAATGCAGAGCTCGGAATAGAAGCATATCCATTATTATCTTCACATTCCTCAAAACGTATACGTGAGATAAAAATATTCATAACTTAACTCAATATACCCAACAATGAGCGCCAGCGATGGGTTACATGAAATAGCCGCAATGGCGGGCGATTATCGCTAATGACTGTCACGCTGGAAACTGGAGTTCAAACCTCGGCTACGACATTCACTGGTCTTCCACAGGAAGGTCCTACCAGGCTGCAGTCTGGGACAACTGTTATCAGACTAAACTGAGGTAGCCATTATGATTATAATGAAACAGTACAACAACCCTAAGACAAAGATTATTCGAGTTTGTAGGTAGTAAAAGATAAATCCTGTCACAAAATATTTCAGATTCTAAACGTGGAAATTATCTAGCGCGCTGTTTGCCTACTGATGTAACTTGATAAAACAGCATCTCTTTCCTCGTCCGCATGATTCAGCATCTGAGTCTAGATGGATTCGTCATAGAGAAAATGTATTCCTCCTCATTGTCGTGCTCTGTATGAAAATTAGTCAGCCAGCATGAGTCAGTAAAAGGACGAAATCTTTGAGCAAGAAAAAAGTACAACCCCTTCAATCGATCATACCTCCCATCAGATTCTGTCCCTTTCTCGCCACAGCGTCACAGACGGGACACTTGATACATTCAGACTTCCTTCCCCGCGCAATTAGCGCCGCATGCTTTATTGGCTTCCAGCACCGCGTCGAGGCTCGCTTTCCGTGGGTTGTCGCCCCTGAATGGCGGGTAGTCGCTAGAGGGCGGGCCGCACCTGCCGCCCAACATGGCGGTCAAAGATTCTAGATCAGTCCAAACGCTGTTGCTTGTGCGGGTGCCTCCGCCACAAACCAGAGCTGCGCGATAAACCCCCATTCTGTCTCCCGAGGGCATCAGAAAGGGCTCTGACACAAAAGCAACTTGGCTCAACTTTCTCAGCATAAAAGTTGATAAAAATCGAAAAGCGCTCTGTCTAGTTGTGTAAATAATTTGCTTTGTCCCCGGCGTCAAGGTCGGTGACTCGCTACAGTGGCATCGATTGAGGCCCAGGTTCTTTGTGGAGATGCAGGTCGTTACCAGTGCTTAGATTCCCATTACCCCTTCTTGCAGATAGATAGCGTCGCCAGCAACATATGCATCGAGCTGACTGGGGTCAGATTTCGCGCCCCACCTGGTACTGTTTTTACAGAGAGTGACGTAGGCATAAATATCACCGAGCTAAATTTCTCCAACTCAAGCATGATATTCACTGCAAATTTAGTCCTGAGGTGCTCGTGGCATCACGCTACGATTTGCTGGCAGTGAATGTCCTGCTTTGGCAGTTTGATTCGCGCTATCTCGAGAGATCGTGGAAAATCGTCGTAATAATATACTATGCAATTCTGGAATCTGAAAGATATAATTTCCACGTGGTCACGTAGTAGTGTTTCGATTTAAATGCAGTTTTGGTGAGTGGTAACACTTTCCCAATTGGGCTTTTCTTTCCAAAAGCATTTTCTGCACTAGAATGTTCTATGTTCAAGTACACAAATAAAAAAGTATTCCCCAGCTAACTTTTAGTATTTCGTTCAGAAAAATAATAATTTGCTTCGACGAAGGTCTGAAATATCTTGTTGCAAATCAGAATCTCGTCGTTTCTCTATTTACAAATGCACTAGTATTCTCTGTACGCTACTCTTTTCAGTTTCATACTCATTCTACTCAAACTTTCATATTTTCGCACCAAGAAATGCATATACATGAACATTACTTAGTTGTAATCCTCTATCTCTCAAAATAAAAATACTGCTGTATTTTTGTCTTTTTCTGCACGTGCACATAGATGAGTCCCACAAGAAAATGAAAGGTCCCTCTGCGTCGTTGTGTGTGTGTGTGTGTGTGTGTGTGTGTGTGTTCGTGCGTGCGTGCGTGCGTGCATGCGTGTGTGTGTGTATGTATGCTTGTGTATGTGTGTGTGCGTGCAAGTGTATGTATGATTTGTACCACGAAGATTGAGAACCGACTACCATCTCTACTTTCGGGGGAAAGTGGTAACGACGCAGCAGGTATGCTGAGAGCCGGTGGCCATAATCTTTTTCCCATTGTGATTTGCAAATCTTTAATTTTCCCGATTACATTTTCATTTTTATTTCAAGACAACATGGTTTTATCCTCCTTTCATTTCATATTGGGTCCCTTCTACATTTTTTATATAACTCCAACAGCATGCCATTTCTGTTTCGTCGTCTGTAGTTACGAACTGCTTCAGGCAATTTGTCGGGAACCCCTCTACCTATACGGGAACACTTATGAAGACATCCTGTTCCCAAATCCTGGATGGGAGGGAAATCTCTAAAAACTGCCCTTCTGCTCCCACTTCAATCCCTCTCGCTCGACGAAAATTCGCTGTCTTGGATTTCATCATCCAGAAAAGTCCACGTGGAAGCGTGGCTATGCGAGAAACACGCATTTCCGTGTAGGGCCTCACTTAAAGCGATGAAATCGCCAAACCCCTCTCCTTGAAGCAAGGGCCTGCATCAAAGCGAAGCGCCTCGCAGCCTCTTGGAGGCCTATTAGCCAAAGCTTAGGCGCCGTGGCGGGAGCTCAGAGCTGTCGGGGCAGATTTAACAAGTGAATTAATGGCCGGGCGGAGGGGCAACTCTCGTGACAAAACACAAACCCAGACGCTGCATTGAACCGCGGGCCGTCGGGGCCAGGCCCCACTTGAGCGCGCTCTTTCAAGTCTCTTTGGCAGCGACGTCTGGTGAGCGGCTAGCGGGCGACGCCTCTTCAAACTGGCTTTTCTCCTCTTCCGCGTCTCTTCAAGGCGTCCCGTGCCCGCGACTTGTATGCCTTGGTGGCGTGCCGTTAACATGCCACTCCCGCGTGTGTCTCCCGCCTTGAGACTGCATTTGCTCTTCCTCTTGGGTAGGAATGGGCGAGGCGCATTCTAAGGAGTCCAAGAAACTAGTTCTTTGAGGAAGGGTGGAGGAAACAAGAAGAAGAAATGGAAGACTTGCATTGATTTGGTGTGGTGCATGTTTTTGTTTGTACACTTACTTTCCAACAAGGCCAAAGAGGTGAGGAAGCTTGAGGGCCCGCATGCCGATTCTTTGACGGAGAACATGTCAGATGTCGGATTGGGTACATGTTTCGTGTATACAAGGACTTACGAACATGAGCAAAGGGACGAGATTATCATATAAGATGTAAGTTACTGATCTCTGATGAAAAAGAAAAAAGATTGTGGGGTGTCTAGTTTGGTGCCCGATTTGTTTGTACGCGTGCCCAGCACTTCGGAACAAACGGAATGTTGTGCAGCTTTTGTCGAGTGATTGAGTGTATTTAATAGGCCGAGCAGAGGCATTCTTTCTAACCGTGTCGCAGTAACTTGTAATCCAATACAACGTATGAGTCACTCGCTCTAGAGTGCATCGTAAGTGGGTGTATCCGTTTCTGTTCTGTCTGCTTTGGTATCTTTTTGAGAAATGCTATCATAGCAACATGCCGACTTTTGTCTAAGAATGAAGCAGCGTTCAAACATGATTCAGTCAACTCTTCTCCGATGACTCATAAAATCGCTGTGTTAAAAAACGATTACAGTAGTGTCGTCCTTTTGCACGTTTGAGTCATCACTGAGACTGATAAGTTGGTCAGCTAAGCCAGGTGGATTACCACCATAGCGATTCCATTCGAGTCTCGCGAAGCGCAGCATTCCTGGTGACTCGTTGTCAAAGGCATGCGTTGATCTTTATCCAGCCAGTTCGAGTGGCAAAGGTGAGAAACAGACTCTTAGCAGCAAAGAGCTAAAAGATTTGTCTGCGTCCAGGAAGAAGAAGAAGAAGAAGAAGAAGAAGAAGAAGAAGAAGAAGAAGAAGAAGAAGAAGAAGAAGAAGAAGAAGAAGAAGAAGAAGAAGAAGAAGAAGAAGAAGAAGAAGAAGAAGAAGAAGAAGAAGAAGAAGAAGAAGAAGGAGAAGAAAGAAGAAAGAAGAAAGAAGAAGGAAGAAGGAAGAAGGAGGAGGAGGAGGAGGAGGAGGAGGAGGAGGAGGAGGAGGAGGAGGAAGAGGAAGGAGGAGGAGGAAGAGGAAGGAGGAGGAGGAGGAGGAGGAGGAGGAGGAGGAGGAGGAGGAGGAGGAGGAGGAGGAGGAGGAGGAGGAGGAGGAGGAGGAGGAGGAGGAGGAGGAGGAGGAGGAGGAGAAGAAGAAGAAGAAGAAGAAGAAGAAGAAGAAGAAGAAGAAGAAGAAGAAGAAGAAGAAGAAGAAAGAAGAAGAAGAAAGAAGAAGAAGAAAGAAGAAGAAGAAGAAGAAAAAGAAAGAAGAAGAAGAAGAAGAAGAAGAAGAAGAAGAAGAAGAAGAAGAAGAAGAAGAAGAAGAAGAAGAAGAAGAAGAGTTGTCACGTAATACTGATTTTGTTTCGACATGCATTTCATCTGCTTTGTATTTTATCCTGTCTGCAAGGTAACATTTTGTACTTGACATTCTTCAGTTTAAAGAGGGTGATTCGTATTAGCGGCAAGTGGTTGTGAAGTGGGAACCTCTACTTTGGCGTTTCAGTAATGAATTATGCATGTAGGGGGTTGCTTATTCGAAAATGGGGTGCATTTCGAAGGAAAGACTACGCGGCAATGTTAGTGTTAATTTTATCTAAGGCAAAGTCTGCAGACATGATAAAAGAAGGTAAGTTTTATCAACGGCAAGATGTAAAAAGGTTGTACTTGGATACGGTATTACGATGATGAGTTATGTGAAAACTGCTCAATCTTCGTTGGATGTAATTGCAAAGAAGTAAAGTTCACATCGCAGTTCTCGTGTTCACTGAACTCAGGGTGTGACAGTCAAGGCAGTCAGCGGACATGTTGAAAGAAGTCAAATTTCGTCCCTGGCAAGGAGTGGTACAACGAGCACCTTGGATACGGCATCACAAAAACGGGATCTGTGGAGTTGATTCATGCCAATGGGAGCATTGTGAAGGGAACATTACATGCGATTCTACATGTAGTGTTCACTTCATTCAGGATGTGGCGGTCAAAACAGTCAGCAGACTGTTTGTTGAGGACGTTCTGCTAGTCTTGATGTCTACTGCTGGCGGCATTTACGTCCACCAACCCCGGTCAGTCTGATGAAGTAAAATCGTGAGGTCCATCAACGAAGCTTTAGGCTATCGGAGATGAATATACAGTGGCACTGGCGTTGTGTTAGGTTCTAGAAGAGCTCAATTACTGTCACAAGGTCGTTTCCTTTGTCAGGCAGCATTGCGTAAACTTGTAGAAATCCTGTTCATAACTTTTTTTTCGCACAAACCTTGGAAAGTTTGATGAACCGTATGTATTTTGCACTCGTCGTTCGTCTCTCCCCATGAACAAACATCATTGCATTGATGTTTGTGTGCCGTTTAAATGACTTTTATATTAAAATGTGTTGAAATTCGATGCAGTACCAAACTGCGTCTATTATATTCAATGGAAAGCATACACATGCCTCACCTGTTCTTCACACGTGGGTCTGCATGCTCTCATTCCCAATCCACAGATGGATAAAGCAGACAAAAGAGAGAATTTATTAATAAAGATCAATTTGATTTTTCCCCCACTCCGCCATGGAACCTTCTTTCAACTGAATATAATTTCATCAAACAATACACTTTGGCATCCTGCTGATTATAGTGACTATTCAAAAGACTAGCCACATGAAACAAACGGTTTATTTTTTTTAAAGATGTTTTTAAATTCCTTCTTGCGTGAAACATTTAGCAAAAATGCGCACCGTTTCGTATGAATCAGCTTCGCAGCAGGACGACAAACAGTTTTTTCCAAAAGCGACACACATACATGCAAACTCATTCTTAATTCAATTAAGGGTATGTTGTACATCACGATATTCGCAGCTAATGTCAGTATATTACTTTTCGCTGCAGGGAACTCAACCCATATATATATATATGTGAATTATTTGTTCACGCTCTGTGAACTTTAATACTCAGTAACTCCCACTACGCTGAGGTTGAAAACTTCTGAAAGTATTAAGGATGCTGCTGTTTGCTGTGTCAGAGACTCTCTCTTGCTTTCTCTCTCTCTCTCTCTCTCTCTCTCTCTCTCTCTCTCTCTCTCTCTCTCTCTCTCTCTCTCTCTCTCTCTCTCTCTCTCCCCTCTGTCCCGTGCTCAATTGGAAGACAGGCTTGCTCCTCCCGGAGGACCCATGCAAGTCCGTCAACAAGTCCGTCCACCATGCATGCCCCCAGCTAGCTACGATCATCGCGACAGTGGCCGTCGAGAAGGGGTCCGACCGACCCTGACGCGGAGCCAGCCTAAGCTGAGGGTACGAAAGACATGATAGCTTCTGTGATTTTTGGGCATGATACTCTCGTGCATATCGTGACTGAAACCGCTTTCGCGTCTCGGACAAGACTGGTCACCAGTCTTGAACCCCCTACCCCCCACCCCCTTGTTAAATGTTGTGCCAATTTAATGCATGTAATTTGCAACAGGCCGCGGCCTATGCAATAAATTAATCGTTTGTTCGTTCGTTCGTTCTCTCTCTCTCTCTCTCTCTCTCTTCTTTTTTCTCTTTCTGGTGCATTTTCTCCTCTGTTTCTTTTTTCTCTTTTTCTCTCTGTCTCTCCTCTCTCTTTGTCTCTTACCTCTCTCTTTCTCTCACTTGCTCACTCCCCCCTCTCTCTCTCTCCCTCTCTTTCTCTCTCTCTTTGTGGTTTGCTTGCTCTCTGTCTATAGTTTGTTACCTCTCTCTCTCTCTCTCTGGTTCGCTTGCTCTCTCTCTATCTCTGTTCTTTCTCTCTCACTTGCTCACTTTCAGTCTCGTTTTCTCTCTCTCTCTCTCTCTCTCTCTCTCTCTCTCTTTCTCCCTCTCTTTCTCTCTCTCTGGTTTGCTTGCTTTCTCTGTCGCATTTCTTACTTTCTCTCTCATTTGCTGTCTTTGTTTCTCTCTCGCTCTGTCTCTCTCTCTCTAACTCTCTCCCTCTCTCTCTGTATCTGTCTCTTTCTCTTTGGTTCTCTTGCTCTCTGTCTATCCCTTTTCTTTCTCTCTCACTCGCTCTCTGTCTCTTGCTCTTTTTCTCTCTCTCTGGTTCGCTTGCTCTCTTTTTTCTTTCTCTCTCTCTCATTCGCTCTATCTGTCTCTCGCTCGTCTTTGTCTTTCATTCGCTTTCTTTGTCTCTCGCTCGCTCTCTCTGTCTCAATCTCTCTCTCTCTCTCTCTATCTTGCTCTCTCTCCCTCTTTTTCTCTCTCCCTAGTTCGCTTCTCTCTTTGTCTCTTTTTTTTCTCTCAC
>JAWQFJ010024976.1:62500-65000 GCA_034096865.1 Theodoxus fluviatilis
CGTCACTGATGGATGTCATCAAAGTCACTGATTGATGTCTGCTTGGTGTTGGACATACTGTCTGGCGTCAGACCAGTCTCCGGCACTGTGGGCTGGCGACCGTCCCGGGTGACTGAATAGAGCTCGTCTCCACGATACTATCTGCCACTGTGCTTAATTAGGCAATCCTCCCTTGAGGATGACACACCAGTGATCACGGGTTAGAAATCAGAAGGAAAAACATATGCTTCGTGACCCTTTACTGCTTGCCATCGTCCAGTCAATGTTCCTCTTCTCCGGGGCGGATTTTCGCCTGTTTTACTTCTCCGGTACTTATTACAATGGGAAAACTTCAGATTCTTTTTATTTAAAAAAAAGTCACTAATCCATACAATTATTCCTCTGAAGAGGTTTGGACTGTATATGACGCTATGTCGGGGTTCTTGTCCAGTTATCAGAGCGCTCGTTCATTGTCGCTTGTGGCTGGCGGTGGCGGCGTTCGAGGCTGCGGCGATGTTACAGTTGCGTTCTCGGGCAAACTGCGTCACTCGCATTGCTCTGCTCACCCTATAGGAGTAAAGTCGAGTGCGTGTAAAGCCTGATCTTAAGTGGACGAACCATTAGTTTGCGAACGTTTTCGGAGAACCGTGTGTTGCCAACAATTGGATCGTCTTCGAACGTCACTTACTGTGATGATATGCACATATCACTGCCCGAACCAAGCTGCCCGAACTTGCCCAATCTACTTCGACTCACCTTTCGGCTTTTACAATGTACGAATTCACATTGACGATTGACGCATTCAGCTCACAGATTTGAGAGATTATTGCTGTCCTCTGGTTGTGGTTTCTTTGTTTGCGTGTGTCAGTAATTCTAAAATGAGCTTTGTACATGTATGCAAACTGAAGAATGAAAAGGGCGAACAACATGTGTGTGTACTTGGTCACACAAAACAACAAGCCCTCAGACGCGAAAGAGCTCTCTCTGACCAGCCAGTCACAGCGAACATTCGGGGTGGGTCCCACTCCGGGGTGGGTGTCACTCCATGCTCTGGGAACCTCAAACTCGGTTCGCCGATGCTATCGGACCTAGATCGCGAGCCGAAAGTTCGTTCAGTTTTGAAACTATAGCGCGCAAACCTATTTCGGGATCCCTTTGAACCTGGTTCGCCAAGTTAAGCCATAAGTATTGTTCTAATTGAGCGATGCTCACGCATACTTCGCCGATGTTTCGATTTGCCACAAGTGATTTTTGGACTTGTGGTAAGTGTCGTAAGTACGAAATCGACATCAGTGAGCATGTAATTTAAAGTCCGATGTCCGTTTATGTCGTTGTGGCCTGTGCTGCGTCCTGATTAATTGGCTGGTCAGACGGATCTTTCGTGCCTAGAGACTCGTGTGTGGGGGTGGGGTTTCATGTAGCTACTAGTAAGCAACGCTGTCCCCACTACCCACGAGTTTTCCGTGCGAGGATTGGCCTCACCAGCCATCTGTGCACACACCGATCTGCTGCGACTCCCCTGCCCCCGAATGACTGAATGGTCGTTGTCGGTCCGACGGAAAAGAAGAAGAGGTAGAAGTAAACAACAATTTGCCTCCATTTCCTCCTTCGGTTCGCAAACAAAACGTTCATCGTTTTACATTACTGACACACATACAGAAAAACGATAGCCAAAGCGCGGTATTAATTTCTCAAAGCTTTGTGTATAATACATAAATAGTTCATAATGTGGTTCGAAGGAGCGCATATGGCGTATTTCCGGCCATGTGCATGTGCATGCCACATGATAATTATTACTAGGCTTATCATGTAGCTCAGTGATGTGAGCAGTGACGTATGCATATAATTCCAGTCAGCTGCTGCCTATCAGTATGCAACTTGTCCCCGTACACAAGATCACGTGACTCCACTTCGGCTTCGTTCACAATGGGTACTTCGCCCAATTAAAACACAGCTTTAATGAGCAGCGAGGGGTCACTGAGTGCGACTGTTAGCCTGCGTCGGGTTGGAATACTTCTGAGGACGTGAAGAAAGACCTGGTACTTGACCGTGTCGTCCTTTCTGTCTGTTGCCGCGTTTGTCGATAGGGGCCAGTGAAGGATTGATCAAACGGCCCAATGATCGAAGGGTAAAGTGCAAAGCGATTTGAGAACCATATATACAGTAGGTAATAGGTCGCTATATCAAACAATACCTTTCCATATGTCTTTACGTGTGGCCACCCCATGACTGGTGACATGTTCCATGCATTTCCAAAGCCTTTGATCTTTCAACTTCATTTCTTCAAGAAGAGTCGCGCCATAATTCAGTTTGTTGACCGTCGCTGTCTGTCCGTCCGTGCGTCCGTCTGTCCTTGTGTTCGTCCATTTGTCTGTCCGACCATCCGCGTCCATTCCTCTGTGTGTGTGTGTGTGTGCGCGTGTGTGTGTGTGTGTGTGTGTGTGTGTGTGTGTGTGTGTGTGTGTGTGTGTGTGCGCGTGCGTGCCTCTATATCTCTTTGTCTCAGTTCCATGTGTCTGTA
>JAWQFJ010024976.1:72500-80000 GCA_034096865.1 Theodoxus fluviatilis
GTGTTTATCCTCATCTCTTTCCCTACATGTAATGTACTATCTTGCGCAGGCCTTCGTGGTATGTGTAGTGTTGTGCTTGTATGAGTGTGTGTGTGTGTGTGCGTGCATGCGTGCGTGCTTGAGTGCGTGCGTGCGTGCGTGCATGTGTGACGTTTTTTACGTGTGTGCGTGTGCGCGTGTGTGCATGCCTGCTTTAATGAGTACATTTATACACATGTTTCTCGCACACCGTGTGTATGTGTGTATGTGTGTTAGAATGTGTGTGTTAGAATTGTGTGTGTGTGTGTGTGTGTGTGTGTGTGTGTGTGTGTGTGTGTGTGTGTGCGCGCGCGCGTGAGTGCACACAGTCGGCATCTCTGCAAGGGAGATCCATGTGAAGTCTCCGCGATACGTGTGGTGTTTCATTCAAAATTCAATGTGTGCTTCTGCTGCGTTTCGGGAAATTAAACCCGTAATGGTTTCTGCTCAAGCTCTAGCGCACTGGCAAATACGCGTGTCGCGAATGCACGTGCGAGCACACACGTGCAAACAAACGAATTCCCACAAACAATATAAGTAACAACTAAAAAAAGCCAGTATCACCACTACCACATCATCCCACTGTGGGTTGGGGTACGGATAGAATAGACCCATATACCGCGCGTCCCTGCTCGATCTGTGACAAGGGAAATCGTGACTTTCCTTACTCCCACCATGACTAGTTCTAATGATTTCGGGATCAATGGCCTTGCATAGCAAACGACTGGTGGTAAGACCTTAAAGCATCATTCATTCATTCATTCATTCATTCATTCATTCATTCATTCATTCATTCATTCATTCATTCATTCATTTATTCATTCATTCATTCAGTCAGTCAGTCAGTCAGTCAGTCAGTCATCCATTTGTTCGTTCGTTCATTCATTCATTCATTCATTCATTCATTCAGTCAGTCAGTCAGTCAGTCAGTCAGTCAGTCAGTCAGTCAAGTCAGTCAGTCAGTCAGTCAGTCATCCATTTGTTCGTTCGTTCATTCATTCATTCATTCATTCATTCATTTCTTCACACCACCACCGCATTCGGTGAGCCTGTCTGCCACCAAGACAGGCCAACGGCTCCAGGCCGGTGCCAACAGTCGCTGTGCTCGCCACCGCCATGAAAAATTAAGACGTTGACAGGCGCTTGCTGGTGAGCGACAAACAAGTGCGGAGGTATGAAAACTAGGCAGAAAATTGGCACCGCCGCTGTTACAAGCGTCACGGCAGGCGCGAGAGACACTGAGCTATGCCCCCCCTGCCTGCCGCAAAGCACAGAAGCTTGGCAGAGGCGCCTGACACTTCGTAAAGCGCACTGTTTATCTCCCATCGCAATGGCCGCGCGTCTCTGTTGCTGTTTACCTCCCTTTAACGACGTCTTCAGAAAATGAAGGCGAGAAAGGTAGACGGTACAGCGTTTTGGGGCTCGGCGTTTGTTTGGGTGGAGATGCCTGGGTGAGAAAGCAGAAGGTTAAACGAGGGTGATCGCCTAGGAAGTTTTGGAGCTGAGCGTCCTAAATGGTGAAGGAATGTAGGACATTACTTAGTCTCTTAAGAGGGTTTTTAAAAAGAAGAGATTGAGAGCGTATTTACATAGTTTGTTTACTAAACATTCGGCGATATCCAAGCATTCTTTTCGAACACAAGGAACTGCGTGCCTGGGCCTGTGGTCTGTTCCCTTTTCTGCACTCAATTCATGTCTCAAGTTTCATGATCTGGTACATCGAGACCGTGTTCTTATATTGTCAGAAAGTATTTCGCCATATTTGTAAATCAGTATACGCTGTAGACTTGAACAGAATTATTGTCCTTGGCCAATCTCTCGGTGGGCCTGCTTCTTTCAGTTTATCCAAAGTGGAACTGCAAATATTGATGTTTAATACCTAATTATTTAAATATACAGCACACAAACTGAATAAAGGATGAAATATGCGAGAAACAACAAACATTGATGACTTATTCATGAGCAGATTTTACGTACATTGAGGGGTTTTGGGCGTCACTTTCAGTATGAATTTAGAAATATTTAATGCGGTTTCACACTTGCACTGTGAACCTTTTATCCCAGCATCATAAATTACTTGAGTCTGCTACTTTACTTTTCAGAAATGTCTTTAAATCTGGTTTCGGAAGAGCCTCATAACTTAGTCATCTCATTACTCACTTGATTTGTTTTACTTTGTTTACGTGTGTCCAATGCAGTGAGAGGAAATAAAGGTATTTTAGACCACATTTTACATATCTTCAATGTAAAAATGAAATAACCGAAAAGGGGGCTTAAAAGAAATATCCCTTGGATTATAAAAACATACATGTTTGGTCATTGGCCTACTTTAGTCTTTACTCTTCTAGCAGAGAGAACTTCGTCGAAAGATTCTCAACATGCACAAAGCTGCAGGGTTTTCTTTCGTGTTTTAATATGATACGCACGCATGCACACACCCACACACACCACACACACCCACACACACTCACACACACGTTAATGCAGGTCCTGCCGTCACAGCTTTACGACAGCTTATTCATCTACACTGTCTTCTCTTCAGGTCCCCGGATGCGGAAGGTCAGGAGACGAGAGCGGAAGCAGGAAGAGAAGCGCCCCCGCACGGCCTTCACGAGCGAGCAGCTGGAGCGACTGCGACGCGAGTTCGAACGCGGCCACTACTTGAATGAAAGACGCAGAAGGGAGCTGGCCTTGGAACTGGCTCTCAACGAGTCGCAGATCAAGATATGGTTCCAGAACAAGCGCGCCAAACTGAAGAAGGCCCGCCAAGACAGCGGCGCCCTTGCGACAGAACTCAAACGTCAGGGCCTCTACAACCATTCCACCGTGTCCAAGGGCGACCCAACCAAGGACTGGCCAGACAGATCGTAGAGGGTGGGGTCACTGGGGACTCTCTGACGTGCCTCGGTGATGGCGAGGAAGTCAACCACTTTTCTTGTGCTTCGATTCTGATATGGTCGTGCGTCGTTGGCTTTGACATGGCTCAGTGACTGTACGAGATTCAACATCTTTGTTGCAAAGAACTTTTACGCAAACTTTGAATCGGCGACATCAGAGCAGCGTCATTGAATGAGGTGTAGCTTTTTCCCCGCACCAATGCGTGACAGACATAATGCAGTGTAATTCGCACTTCTTTGGGAAAGGGACAATGATATTGTTGTACCTTGCTTAGATTTTTGACTGTAATCGTGAGGTTATACATGTACATGTATTGGAAAGTAGTAAACTATCGTAGATTGCATTCTCACCCAGCGTCTGATGGCTGGGGAAAGGTCTTTGACAGCAACCAACGCCATTGCCCACGCCGTGGCAGTTGCACGGACAACAACGAAGGGTGGAGCTCCCATACATCGACATGCCTTATATTTGGGTGAAAAAGCACCTTATAAAATTAATTACTATAATGAATATTTTACTGGGCAAGTTGGTGTCATCTGATCTTGAGGGTGGGACCGTGCATTATCATTGCCGTATTTCTTGTATTGTACTGCCTCATCGCCCCGCCTGAACCATGATGGCCGTCAGTTCTCTTTGAGATGGGGACACTTACGTACATGTCTTCCCAGAGGCAGCGTGATTCCACGGGCTCGCTGTAAAAGATTCAATCTAGTAATTCTCAGTGAGCATGACGTCTGTTGATAAAATGGGTTTGTGTGAGGCAAGTAGCCAGGTTCGTCTTGGAGCGATCTGATATGTTATATTCAGATAAGATGTATTGAATGTTGAGTATGCTTCTATAATAAAGTATTATGTTAAATTAAGTATCAAGTACTTCAAAAGTATTAGTGAGATGCAGGCTGTCACGAATACATATTCAAAAGTCTTGTTGCCTTTATGATGTCATTGACCTAGATAGGTAGCACTACAATGGCCAGAACAATGTGACAACCCCCTCCCCATGTTTTCAGTGCTGCTTTCGACTAGGTTACGAAGGCAGACAGTTTCTGTTTGTTTTAGGCAAGGAAAGGATTATATGTCTTCTCATATTGTGTCATTCTCGTTAAACATGGATGCTCAAACCTAGAACTTCTTACTCTGGTCATTGTCTTTCAATAGTCTCCTCTTGGTTTAGGGTTGTTTGGCAACTCCAGTAGAACTTACAAGCAACTGCGCTACAGTTGAAAAAATTATTTACGTGTCGATAGTTCTAAATCTTGTCTCTCGCATAAATATATCCTGTTCTAACCTAGCTGGGGAGAAAGGCAAAATTCGAAGTCTTCGTATCATTTTCAGAATGCATGCAAAGAGGAAAGAAATTATTGCTTGTCTGAAAGTCCTTGATAAATTCGAGGTTACGTGACATCATTGAATAATGTGAAATGTTTTCAGTCATGTGTGTCATCAAAGATACAAAAATTGATGGAAATCGAGACGTAATGTCGTGTTTCCGGTGGATAGTATAGGTGTACTTGCATATGGATTAAGAATATACGATTGGAAAATGGTCGAAATTCTTTTGAAGTGTTATTGAAAAGAACGAGTAGAATGGTTGTTTTTATGGATTTCCTTCAAGGAAAGTGTAACGGTACGAGGGTTTCATGGGAAGTCTCACCGCGATGCTGAGTTAAATAATCAGTACAGCTACTGTGCAAATATTTATTTTGAATAGCGATGACTGAAGATGAATACTCGAGATCTACCCCGTGTAAAAGGATACAAAATGCAATTATTGTCTATGATATCCTGGGCTTTTCATTTCTTACTGAACCTATGCAGGAATGTTGTCATTATACAATGGTGCCTTATGTGTAAACACATTTGAGATTTGAGAAAAAAAGTGAGTTATTCGTGAGTCTTAAGTCGTCTAAAAAGGAAAGATAAGATATATATTATCATGCAATCTATGTCTGTCCCACGAGTAAGAATCGATTTTAAATAAATGTATTGCTTTCATCAGTTTTTGCTTATTGACTTTTACGACCTTTACGTCTCTTCCTCTCCCTCCTCTTCTTCCTGCTTCCCCTGTAGAATATTGCCTACCGATTTATAGCTCGCTGTAGCATGCTCGGCTACAGCTGAAAGAACACCCTCGCTTGAATGACACGATGTTCACCACTCATCGGCCTGGACCTTTTCGTATCATATAGAAATACACCAGCATACACACGTACACACACATACATATGTACATATATGTATACACACACGTGCGCACACACACACACACAAACTCACACACACATATACACACAAACATGCACGTACGAACGCACGCACACTCACATGCACGCACGGAGGCACGAACACACTCGCACAAATGCGCGCGCGCGCACGCACCCACACACGAACACACAATCTTTTTCACTCCAGTCGTTTCTTCTCGATAACGAATGCGCATGTAAATAATATTCAGACGATCTCTCTCTCTCTCTCTCTTTCTCTCTCTCTCTCTCTCTCTCTCTCTCTCTCTCTCTCTCTCTCTCTCTCTCTCTCTCTCTCCCTCCCTCCTTGACCCGTCGCTGCCCGGGCAGGCAGGGACAATTCATCATGTGCTGCTGACATCCGTCACCAGTGCTGATAAGTGCACGATAAGTAGGAACCCCAGGCAGATGGTCAACGGAAAACTTCAACAAGTCCAATACCTCGAGTGCCCTTACCTGGGTGAGGCCTGGGAGGAGATGGACGAGAAGGTGAAGAATGAAGGAAGGAGTGGAAGAGAAGAATTCAGAACGGTGGGCGGGCCGCAGGCGGGTTTCCCAGACTATAATGCGGTAGTAAAAGCAATCCTAAAGACACTTCCGGTCTAGTTAAGTCATCGCTGTAATCTTACGCAGCGTCCAGTCACTCCTAGAAAGAACTTCGTTTCCGAAATCAAACACTTCAAGCTATTTCGTTCCAATTTTAATACCAATTTCTGTATGATTATAGCAATCACATTAAAATAATAATGACCGGAAACGCATTTTGGTTTGCCTTTGCTAGCATGGCATAGTCCTAGAAAACCCGCCTGGGCCTGCAGGAGCAGGAGGATGAAATACTGGATACAGAGCAGGAGGATGAAATACTGGATACAGAGCAGGAGGATGAAATACTGGATACAGAGCAGGAGGATGAAATACTGGATACCGAGCAGGAGGATGAAATACTGGATACAGAGCAGGAGGATGAAATACTGGATACAGAGCAGGAGAAGAACAAGGAGCAGTAGAAGCGGAAACAAGAAGAGCTGTAGCATAAGGACCAAGGGTAACTAACGACAGAAGACTAGAGAGAGAGAGAGAGAGAGAGAGAGAGAGAGACAGAGAGAGAGACAGACAGACAGACAGACAGACAGACAGACAGACAGAAGGGGGGGGGGGAGAAACAGAGAGACAGAGAGTAAACTAGAAATTTGTCTAAAATAATCGATAGTAGAAACGACGAAAGATACAGAGAACAGAGCAATTTTCTAGTATTAAAAAGTCATGTGTATACAAAGACTACGACAATGAAATGGTCACAGCGCGAATCTTTTCAATGAAGTCTTCGTCTTGGGCAACACACAGGTGACGGATAAGAATTCATCGCAAATACCTTTTAGTCGAAAAGCTGCGCTGTTATCATTTAATTCGTCTTCGTAATACAGACGACTTTTCTTTTTAGAAAAAAAAACTTCCCGTTCTCTGTTACAACATACCAACGTTGCAGACAGTCAGGTGTTTAGAACCTGGACGAATGAGACATATCAAATAAGCTACACCCACAGATTCTGTAGTGAAGGGGGAAGAACAAAAGTAACAGAACAGCCGCAGCCGCTCGCTGCCCTCATCATCAGCTGGAACCCCTGGCCGACGGGCTTTCGGGGCCTCCTCAATGCAGTAGCTCAGCCGGAAGCGGCCCATGGCAGCCAGTATTTTATGTATACACACCTGTGCGCTTGAGAACAGCGTTAGGTCCAGAAAGAAAGGCGGGAGAACAGCAAAAGAAGTAGAAAAGGTCTGGCCGAGGGAGTAGGAAGAGGGAAAAAGAGGAAAGACATGAAGGCGCAAAAGAGCTGTTGAACGTGGAGATAATACCGACGCCATGATGAAGCAGTTGCGGTCATGTCAGGTGCAATTCAATGATTTGTACAAAAGAGACAAAACCAGTCACAGTTTGTCGCCAACGTTTGTTTTATATTTACACATAAAAGAATCCACAGTATAAATACTGCATAAATGCAAGAAAGATGAAGTAAAAATCAAGAGGGGGTGGGTGTGGGAGAGGGAGTCACACTTTAATGACACATAGTAGCGGAAAGATCCGCCATATTGAAAAATGTTCCGTAAAAACTCACGGTTGAGTAGAGATGATTGAAAGAAGGGAAATTACTGCTGAGTGAAGAAACGCGGGAGGGGAGGGGCAGAAAGAGGGGGGAAGGAGTGGGAGGAGGTGGAGTACCCGTGGGAACATTATGATTTACGAGTGCCAAAGCCTTGAGCGATATCGAGACGTCAGTGCTCACATGAAATCCACGCCGTCAGAAAGCAAATGACCGCGAGTGCGGGGGCGGGAGTCCACGTA
>JAWQFJ010024976.1:87500-90000 GCA_034096865.1 Theodoxus fluviatilis
TGATCACGATAAATCATTAAAGCTGGTTAGAATAAGAGAAAGTAAAGTAATGATTTCCCTGCAGGTTCGCCTCTTTTGAAACGCATAGGGAAACGCGGTGCGTCAATTCTCACCCCCAACCCACACTTGTCATTGAAACAAGGCGAGAAAAAAGTGTATATCTTGTAAAGTCACGTTCATAGAATATTCTCGACTTGATTGCAGACATTAAATGCCATCCCCCTATTCACATTAATCTGCAGTATTCAAACGACAATAATTAATTTTCATATAGATCAACTTCTGAAAATTTATGTTGAAGAATAAATGAAGTGTTATGTGGCCTGTCAGCCTTTGTAGGTCATGTAAAGCCATTGATCACGAGAATCGCTCGAGCTATTTAGAACACGAGCCATGCAAATATCACTTTCCCTGGGTATTCGCCATTTACGAATATGTTCCTACATTCCATTCTCGGGGGGCATCTTATAAATAGGAAGTTTGATCATTTTAAGATAAGACATCATCACCGAAATGGTACCAAACCTTAACAGGTAACTCCAGCGCCCGTTATCCTCTACCAGCCCAAGAGAATTGTCAGATACTTTCTACTTCACTTTGCTGCATTTGTAGAATACATTGTTCCGAGCTGACTTCGCCGAGAAAGACACACACACACACACACACACACACACACACACACACACACACACACACACACACACACACACACACACTCCTCGGGGACACAGACATACACACCTTCATGGATCGGCAATCGCACCCACAACCACTCGCACCCACAGGCACATCCACCCGCACACCCACCCACCCGCATCCACAGGATCATCCATCCAAACCCACAGACATTCCCACCCGAACATCAACCCGAACATCCACCCAACCGCACCTCTCCCGGAGCACCCCCCTTCCGTGCACACTTTCCCTCTCGCCCGCACTCCTTCCCCATCCCCACCCGGCACACTTTTCTCCCTCCCTTTCCCTCTCTCCAGGGCACACTATTTTTTTCAGTCCTCCGGCACATTTCCCCCCCCCCCCCCCCCCCCTCCCTTCCTACTTCACTCCGGACACATTTTTATTTTTCTCCCCACCCCCCCACTCACCCACCCCGCCCACCCCGGCAAACGTTTTCTTCCAACCCCCCTCCTCTCCCCCCCACCCCCCCCCAAACACTTCTTTCTCCTTCCACCGACTTCTCGGGGACATTTTTTCTCCTCCCCCCCCCCCCCCCCCCCCTCCACCCGGACATACTTTTTCACTTTTTTCTAACACACACAACCCACGTACCCCCTCCCGAACATTTTTCTCCCTTCCTCCCTTCCCCCGAGCACATTTTGTCTCTCTACCCCTGTCCCCCGGTTCAACCCCCCCCCCCCCCCCCAACCCCGGGGCCCGATTTTACTCTCTTCCCTTCCCCCCTGGGCAAACTTTTTCTTCCTGTCTATATGTCAATTATCTATAATTTTGAGCAGGAAACAGGCCAGTTTTCTCTTGTCTAAAATCTTAATGGTTCTGCGTCTATGTACGTATTTTGTTTTTGTTTTTTCTCCCCTCTAAGTAGTGTACATAACAATAGAGTTGATGCGTAGGACAATCTTGCTCCTTCACCTACATGCATGTTTAAATTGTTCATCCTTTTTACCAATTAACATTTTTTACCTGTTCATAATGCATTCAGTTTTACACTAGAAGTAGATAATTGACCAGGTTTTTTTTGTCCATAATATGTATGCAATTGCTTTTGTACGACCGAAAATTGATTATAGTACCTGTACATTGTGCATTTTTTACTTCTTCCCTTGCCATTCAATGGTACACGGATGTTAAAATTGTGTACACTTGACGGGTCGTCGGCCGAAATAAATCAAATCAAATCAAATCAAATCAAATCCCTCTCTCACTCTGTCTCTGTTTCTCTGTCTCTGTGTCTCTATGTTTGTCTGTCTCTGTGCCTGCCTGCCTGCCTGCCTGCCTGCCTGCCTGCCTGCCTGCCTGCCCCCCCCCTCTCTCTCTCTCTCTCTCTCTCTCTCTCTCTCTCTCTCTGTATGTGTGTGTGTGTGTGTGTGTGTGTGTGTGTGTGTGTGTGTGTGTGTGTGTGTGTGTGTGTGTGTGTGTGTGTGTGTGTGTGTGTGTGTGTGCGTGTGTGTCTGTGTCTTTGTTCTCTTGTTTCTATCTATCGATGTCTGTCTCAATATGTTTTTTATAACGTGTCTGCGTCCCAGTGCGTGAGTGTCTGTGTGTGCGAACGTGCATTTGCGCGCGTGCATGTGTTTATGCATGTTTCCATGTGATCATTTGCCTATTTCTCTCTGACATTGTCTCTATTCATCCCTCTTTTTCAGATTGCCTGACACCTGCTCTCTTCCGCGCGCGCGGGCGCACGCACGCACACACACACACACACACACACACACACACACACACACACACACACACACACACATTCAAAGAGGATGGGGCAAATATTGACACACGGATCCAAATTTGTACAGGTGGTGTT
>JAWQFJ010024977.1:5000-15000 GCA_034096865.1 Theodoxus fluviatilis
AAGCGGGAGAAAACACAGGAGTGTTTGTGGTCAAACAGCCAAACAAACTCATGATTTTAACCTTTCATGCAGACCGGAAGACAATACTGTGCAAAACCTTCTCCATGCGATAGACACGGTTGAAGCTGCTTATCGTGTCTGCTTTATTTCAGATGTATGCACGCCAGATAAATATTTTATCAGTCTCTCTCCGATGATATTGGTTGAACACAGAAGGCTAGCATATTTTGAAAGAAGAAAAAAACACATCAGTAACAGGGAAGTTTTTTATTACCCTGGTGCTGAGAAATGGCAGTTTGAAATATCGGGATAACAAATGCCGTAACATTAGGCGGTTATCAGTGTAGGAGGGATGATGTTTCTCTTTCTGAGGCAATGGAACATTCTTGTCTTCCTCAACATTTTTGCTGAAACATTTAGAGACCGCTGGAGAAGAAAGTGAGGCACAGTGTCAAATACTGAGAACATCGACAAGGGCTTCATGGAAACATTCCCGCCGTGCAAGGAATTCCGTGGAAGCCATAGACAAACTGAGGCATGCGTGGTGCCTCAGCGCAACACCTTATCAGCGAAACTATGATAATAGAAGTTCCTAGAGATAGTATATCCGTGAAAAATGGACGGTGCCTTATAAAAAATGAGTTGTTATCTTTCAAAACGTTTGCATTATATCGACATCCTTATACAAGATGCCCTATCGCACGTTAAAGCACAAGCTTGAATATCCTGGTATTATCTGAGCTATCGTTGTTTTTTGAAAGTTTTAAATGTCAAATAAGGTTAGGATTTTTTTTTCTCCGATGTACTTTTCATAAACCTGTGTTTTAGCCCTCGACAGTAACCAATACGTTAATTTAATTTAAAAGAAAACGATGCATAACATATTTCAGAGCTTTCTCCACGAATGCAGCGGACAAACAAAGAGCACCTTGCAAGATCTTTTGCAACACAGAAACGTCGCTTTGCTACACATCAGATCATTCATGTGTTGTGCCGACATTCCATAATTGTTTCTGCTACAATCACCTATAGCATGTTTCCCCGTACTAGTAATCCTTTTCTTAATCTATCCACCTTCCACGCACTTACTCTCCATCCGTTTGTCCTCCACTGATTGTTACACCCACTGTCACATTTCCCTACGTTAATCCATCAATTCACCAATCCACCAACTCTCCGCCGACTTATCCACCGATCGATCCATTAATCTTACTATCCATATATCCATGCATTCAACCAACAGCTATGAATCTATCCCTCGATCCATTCGTTTCATCCAAGTATCCACCCTGTTATCCATCCTTCCATACATGCATGCATGCTTGCATGCTTGTATTTCTGCATCCATTTATCCATCCATCCATCCATCCACCCATCCATCAATCCATCCATCCATCCATCCATCCATCCATCCATCCATCCATCCACCACCCACCCAACTACCCACCCACCCACCCACCCATCCATCCATCCATCCATCCATCCATCCATCCATCCATCCGTCAATTATCCTCCAATGACATATGCTTCCTCGATCTTAACTTTTTTCTTTCTTTCCACATACCCTCTACATGTACTCTATCCACTCACCAACCCCTGCACCTACCCACCTTCACGTGCATTCAATACCTCTCTCTTTACATACAATGATCATACTTCAACTAAAGTATTTTCTGAATAGCCCTATGATTCTCTCAAACAGAAACCTGCCTCCCCTTGCATCATGCGAGGACCTGATTGATTCGTACCTAAATTACGTACTCGTTGACCTCGAGAACTGATTGACCAGCTGGCCACTCACCCGTCAAATGATAAAGCTGGCAAACAAACGGTCTTCCTATTTGCCTATGCTGAGCCCAGCAATCAGTCAGTCGGTCAGTCAGTTATAGCACGACAGAAATACGCGGAACCTCTGTATTTAAAAAACTCAACTGAATTAAACGCATAGTCTATTTGCCTGAAACTGTCGAAATGCCAGCTAGTCTACTCGGCAAAGGCCAAATGCACGACGGTTTGTAAGCAAGGGGGAATAATTAATAAACTCTGCAGATACATCTATGCATTCGATACAGCAACATTAAAATATGCAAATGAAAAGTGCATGATCCGTAAAACTAGAGAGACTTATCTGTCTGTAATCCGCGACAGTGTGCGACATATGTTTTTCACTGGATTCTCGGTAAGACATCACAGAAAGAACCTTCATTTCATGAACCCAAATGGGAGAAACCTCTAAGAAAAATTATAGGGATACGTATCCCCCTGAACACATCATCAGTGTACTTGCATTAAACCAAAAGACCCCTTCAACGTGCATAGATGACAGTTTGTGACGATTTCACCCCCCCCCCCCTTTTTCCTGCTTAATTACTAACCTCTGGTATGTAGGTTACAGTGACCGCCAATCTTGCTAGAAATAGCAATCCTTAAAGTGTGTCGTGAAGGTGACCCGTCTAGCCAATCAGTGTCCACGGTGTGATCTATAAGGGATTGAGACCAGAGGCGTGTTCAGGAGGCGCAGAGTACTCAGTGAGTTCGCGCGAGCTCACGCGAGCTCAAACTGCGCCCTCCTGAACAACACTGAACAAGTGTGCGCACGCCAAGATGGCGTCCAATGCTGACTCTTCGACTACCCACCGTCGTAAAAGCGTAATCTTCGAGGTGGCAATGCTCGAATTGGCTTCTGAATCGGTTGCACCGTTCGCCTCGTTATAGCGACACTCAGTTCAAATGTCATTTTCGGATGAACCGCACATCTGTTCAGGTAAGCAAGCTTCTTCATCATAACTTCTGCTTGTTCTTCGTTCTCGCACTCGTGATGAAAGCAGTAACATAAAAATTATCGTCTGCACAGACGTGCAACCCCATTGATCTATAAATTTATATGTGTATATTCCTGTTGCTCGTGACCCTCGTCTGTCTACAATGATCAAAGACGCTACATGGAAGGAGGGGACCGGTTGAAGTGTGTCGAATACGAAGACAACTGTCAAACACTGGACAAGGGACGTAATCATGATTGGACGCTGCTTTGTTACTTCCCTTGACGGTGGCGCTAGCCGGCTGATGGACAGTTTTCGTAATAAATTGACTCTGGTGAGAACCCAAACGAACAGAGCAATGATTCTTACCTGTTGTTACTCTTTCGTTCACATCATCCGGCACCAGGTTGGTGTAACTTCGGCCCAGGTTGTGGTCGGCAAGGTTTAGTCGGACGAACACGCACGGCATTGTATCCGAGGAAGCCATTTTGGATTTCAAGGCGCGCCTGCTCAAAAATGGGATCGCGGTCAGTTCGCGAGCTCTCGGCGAGCTGACCTGTTCAGAAGGGAAGGCTTGGAGAGTGCGCGCGAGAGACCGCGATCACTCGCCCTCCTGAACACGCCTCAGAAGTTGACCTATATTGTCCCTCTGTCAGGTGCACAGAAGACTAGTGACTAAAAATATCTTAACCCGAATTATGTTGCATGACCTGGAAAGGTTATTAAGTCGTATCAAGCCATCAGTGCGCCCAATTACGGCAAGCTTGGTGGAAGAGGAAAACTTTGTGATTGGCTCTCGCCGTCACCTGGGATTGAGGATTTTTTTAATTAGCCCATTATTATACGTCATTGGGGAACTATTGGAGCGAGTACAAAAGCACCTGCCACCGCTTGCGCGGCGTGCGCGCACACCAATGTACCAACCGTGAAGCCACGCCAGATGCCACGCCATCCAGAGAGAGAGAGTTTTTCTTCCCAACCACGTGTGAACAATGAGCGTCTTCATGCCACTCAGTTTTGAAAGAGGAAGAAGTCTCCACTCCACTAAAATTGAAGAATTTACGTCTACGCCGTTTTGAAGAGATAGCTGTCTCCATTTTCCCCGTCGAGAAAGTTTCTGCCAAGTTTTCCCGACGTGTCGAAGACCCTGCGCCCGCAAGTGCCGAGCGTCTCCCGCCACGTGCTCGAGTGCCAGCGTCTCCAAAACCTCGCTCACTTGCCCGAGCGAAACGCCAAGTTATTCGTCGCCTCGTGTTCCCCCTTTCTCCCACCCCCTTCTCTCCCTCGCCTGTGTTATCGAAAACCGCTGCTACAAGGTATGTTTGTGTGAAGGCGAGTCAGCCGCCTCGTTCTGGAAATTGCCACGTGGTTTTCGTCGGACACAGAGTCTTCAAGACAGATAAGTGCTTTTGATTGATGGGCGAGTCAACACAGCTAGTTATCTATGATCATTTACTAATCATTTACTTATCCATGCTTAGCGTTGTTAGGTGAAATTAAAACGATTAAATGTTTTACCTGTGTCCTCACCGTCTCTCTATTTGTGTTCCGTTTTCGATAGAGCAAATGCGTGAGATAGTGTTGCGAGTTTGATTGCGTGAGTGTATACCCCTAGACCATCATTTGAAAACGAGCCCATTCAAGACAAGTCAAGACTCATTCTGAAAACAGAGATAGTATCTCTGATACAGGTTGGTCACGTGACTTCGGCTCCACATTCCAATGGTTTTACCAATCAAAATTCAACATGATCAAAAGACCATCGAGAGTAAAAAGATACGATTCTATTTCCCTCCAATTATTTATCCCGATAGATAAACACAAATTCAATGTTCTAATAAAACTAATCTATGAGATTTTCAGGAAATCATTTGAGAACTACTTTTAGCGCGAACGTCGTCTATAAGGTTGCAAACTGCCTTGAGCACGTGCGATTTTGTGTATACACGTGTATACACAATCTTTGGAACTAGTAATAGTAGTATAAACAAGCGAAAAAGATTCCTATCGCTCCGGGCTGGTGACGTGAATCTATGGTTATACTCTCGCCAGTAAATGCTTTCTGGCCGGAACCTGTGGTCTAACTACCTTCACACTGTTTGACTAGCTGCTGAAGTCCGATCATTCGTGTATCGACTGATGGTAAGTGATTTAACCTACATTCCGTTGCTAACTGAAAATCGGTGGATATAGGGAAAAAGGAGGGAAGGGTGTGCGGGAAGGGGAGATCAAGATGCTCGTCTGAACACCTCCCACATCCCCACAGTCCAGTCTGAAATGACTGAATTATCCAAACACAACACACCATGCATCTAGAACTAAGATTTTACTCACTGTTGTCTATGTTGAACGTTGATCGAGTGAAGTTTCTTCTGTAGGAATCCGTCCGATTCCGAAGTTCGATATCATCGGAGAGTTCAGAAGCTGTTTTTCTAAGTTTAATCCTTCTAAGCATACATTGAATTAATGATTCCTCATCAGTAAAAGCACTCAGCGGGTTCTGGGTGTATAGCCATAGGTCCAAACGATTATCATTATGCAGACGGGATTGGTTGCCTTACTCGCACGATGAAGTATAATTGTTGCTGTTGTATTCAAAGTCCTTATAACAAGTAGAGTTCACACTATTACACTCTTGTGATTTAAATTTTACCGCATACAAGTCTTACATTTATGGGAAATCGATGTTTAGAAAACGAATTGACAAAAAAATGGCTGCCAGTATCCGTGTGTATCACAACAAGCGGAGGAATACACTCAACGATGTTGTATGCCATTCAGCATGGCCGAGACTGTGTTCCGAACGGTGGTATGCATGTTATGGAAGAATTAAGGCTATCACGTGAACAACCTGTTGCTGAGACTGTATTGACAGTCTCAGCCACGCTGAATGGTCAAGACTAGAATAAGCTAAGCTCCAAACAGTTGGAAATATTTTTGGATCTATCAAATTCGTAACACAGTTGAAAAGGAATATCTTGTGTCAGGGTGGGGCGGTTCTAGCGCCTTCAATATATATTTGTGGCTCTTCCTTCAGCCCGCACGTATGACCTGTTTCGAAGCGTTAGCAGCTCATTTGGAATCGCACAGGCAAAGCATGCCCAGAATATCTAGAGATGTAAAGGGGAAAATGAAAGTGCATTCAGAATGAACATCTTGAAGGACGTTCCAGGCAATCTACGTGACGTCAAATTGACGAGTGGGAGCGCATTCAGAAATATCACATTACGGAGGCGAGATATCTGCTGTACGAATGTTTACATCTTGTTAGTCGATCTCCACATCAGTCATGGCATCATGATTTAAGGAGACGTTCCAATGTTCCCGAGGTCAGAGCACGCCATTAACTTTCCCGAGATTGTGCTTTCCGAGGCCAACGCTTAATCCTTTGTACTGCCGTGATTCCTTAATGTTCCACATTTACTGGGTGAGTACAGAGCGCTTTATCAGAAAGCTACACAAGTCCTGTGCAATCAATGTTGAAGAGCAACACACCAAACATCTTAGAGGGGAGAGAGAGAGAGAGAGAGAGAGAGAGAGAGAAAGAGAAAGAGAGAGAGCGAAAGAGAAAGAGAGAGAGAGTCAGAAATGCAACATTGTGTGGGATAGGGAGAGTAATAAAACCTGGTATCAGTAGCAGAATGCCTGTGTATCAATCCTGGAACGCAAAATGCCCCATCGTCAGTCACAAGAAGTAGTTGAGCCTGATATTCCCATCACGTGATCAGACCACGTTTCCAGATGGATGGACCTTCACAGGCCGAGGGCATGGAGACAGATAAACCTACTTCTGACCGCGGGTATGGAGAAAGATACAGCTCCACGTGAGAGGGGGCAATTCAATGAGACAGGCAACCCTGGACTTTACGAGTAGAGGGCCACCTTTACATCTGAATCGCTGCCCCGGCGTTCTTTCCTCATGACCGCAGAGCACATTAACAGATAGAGGATCGCGCCCCTCAAGCCCACATGAAAACGCTTCCAATCCCCCTCGTGGCAAGGTCGACGCCTGCGGCCTGGAGCTGAGCACTGTTTACATGTGTATATCGCCTGTTTGGATCGGGGGACTGCGTGTCGGCATCTCTCAAAGAGCGGCCTGCTCTTCTGACCAGGCTGGTCAACAGCTCTGGAACACAGCGCGTCATCTGAGGGTCGTTACGCCGCCTTGAAAGGGTCTTCACCGAAAAGGAAAAGGCGTTAAGAAAAGAGTTTGCGCCTCCCACACAGGCTGTGATGAGGATGAATAATTTTCGGTAGAGGGTTTGCAGAGGATTGTCAGTGGGTTTTGGTTGACGTGAGATGAAGCAATGGTTGTTGAAAAGGATCTGAAATGTGTTTCGGGAGTGGAAAAGAAGAGTTGGTGGGCAAGGACAGGTGAAGTGTTAATGACTGAGGCTCTTCCAGTTTAATGAAGAAGCGTCTGTGTAGCCCTGAACTTATTTTGTAACGACCAAAGTACACCTGCAGCTCATTAACGCAGAGAAAAGGGAATGCTTCAGGATTATGAGCTATAGGGTGGCTTTCGGAGGCGTAACTGGTTCGATGTGGGATCCCTAAAACAGCATGGTTAGGGTTATTTTTCCTATTTGACTCTCAAGCTTTGTTTATTTGTTCGTTTTGTCCTATTTGATATAACTTTTCTCCGTTAGACAGCGGGATTGAAAAATCGAGACTCTTCATGCAGGTCAATAATTACATGGATACTAAGACATGCGATCATCGTGGTTTTGAATAAGCCACATTGCTCCATAAGCATTCATAGTTAAACTGCTCCTGCACACACACTTTTACCTTTCAAAAAGACTGTCTACAGTTTGGTGCATCATGGCCCAGCAGTTTATTCACAGACTCTGCCCCTTGTTTATGGAGTGCATATTAAAACGAGTAATTCGCCTCAGAAAGCACGCCATTACCTACCAAGGTAAGTGCTTTACATATCCTGTCCTTCTGGAAACGAGGAGGTTCTCCAGATATACAAGTGTTTCATTCAGGGCGAAAAAGTAGGAAACGTGATGGCTCCAGGGTCAGATCTAATACATCCTCCAGCCCAAACAATTGTGGAAGTGAAGAGCTACACTCGTGACATCTACAGCACCGCAAGATCGTCGACATCGCCAGCAAATCTGCCTAATGGAGGCTCCAATGCAACTGCGGGCATCGCCGTCGGAGGCTCAACTTACTCCCCAAGTAGCAGCGCAATGAACATGATTGCGCATTGTTCGTTGAGCTTAACGATGCACAACGGGGCAGAATGCTCTACTCGAATATGTAAACTAGTTGTTCTGCACAGTGTATCTGGTATTTAACTGCGGGAGAGAGAGGAGAGAGAGAGAGAGAGAGAGAGAGAGAGAGAGAGAAAGAGAGAGAGAGAGAGAAAGAGAGAGAAAGAGAGAAAGAGAGAGAGAGAGAGAGAGAGAGAGAACTGATATTGGACAGATGCATTTGCACTTGGCAGATACATTGTATTTTCCTGAAGCCCTTGGAAGAGACGTCCATGCTACAATGCAAGTGGCACACCGATTGCAGTTTGGCGGCCACGGCAGTGATGGGGGCTGCCAGGGTGCTTCGTTTGGGTGCAGCAAAGTAAGGTGGCCCTGACAGCTAAAACTGTGCAGTTTTTCCTGAGGCGATGATGGAGCATGTGAGGAGAATTCATCTCCGCCAGACAGTGGCCAAAAAGTGTCAGCCCTTCAAGGAATGGGCGCCGGACTGGCTGAGAAGAGAAGTCGGGGTTGCTGGGGCCGTGTCCTTCGCCTCTCCATTGCGCCTTGGCAACTGAGAGTCTCGGATTGCCCGCTATACAGCCGCCTTATTACGGCCTCGGAGAAAAAAAGCCTCACACGATAACCAGAACTGATTACCTTCCCTTCCTGTCCTCTTCACGAGCTGTTCCTTGCCATTAAAGAATTCATCCAACTTGGTGTCTCGATTCGACGTCTTAGAAAACATGCTCGCACAACTTCCCCTCTCGAGATGAATGCTTTCCCGTGGAGTTTCCGTAATAAAAACGTCAATGCCTCTTGCTTTTGAATGGAATGTTTGCCACTTGGATGAATACTAGGACATGGGGCAGTAAAACTCACAGCCAAACAGGTTCATCAACAATAACAACTACAAAAACTAGCAAGATCGTCACTGTGGTCGGAGGGGGGAAATAATATTCCGGTGATGAGTTAGTTCACAGCTCTACTTGTAGAGAAAAAAATTGTCAATCTCCAGTGCAGATAGCTGCCGTTCTCGAAACTCTTGCCCGCATGTTCGTGACACTGGTGTCTTTGCTGATTTTAACACCTTTTTCAGTAGACATTCAGCAAATGTCATGTTTGCGTGCCAAGCAGGCAGAAAACAAAAATTGATTTGATCAGTTCTAATGATTATTTGAATCCTTTCTCTCTCTCTCTCTCTCTCTCTCTCTCTCTCTCTCTCTCTCTCTCTCTCTCTCTCTCTCTCTCTCTCTCTCTCTCTCTCTCTCTCTCTGCAGCACTCGCGTTTGTGAATATATGTGTGCGTGCGCGCGCGCGCATGTATATGTGTGTGCGTGTGCGTAAGTCATATTTGATCAGAATAAATCTTCCTTCTATCATGCATTCCTTGTCATTTGTCTTCTGTGATGATAATCAATGAAGGAATACTTTGTATGCACAGAGATAGCTTTTGAAAAGGAAACAAGGCCATACTCACAGGTAATCAAAGTCCTCCATGTCGGAGAGGGAAATCCTGTTATATCCGCGGCCAGCCATTCTCCTTGCCGGACTGTTTCGGGAAGCCAGGGCGACGACGTGCAGGTTCGGCTCTAGATGGAAAGTAGGGCTGCTAAAGGCAGCCAGGACTGTTACTCATGGGCAGAATAATTACATGTAGCCAGGGCTGTCTCAGGTAGCCAGGGCTGTCACAGGTAGCCAGGGCTGTCACAGGTAGCCAGGGCTGTCACAGATAGCCAGGGCTGTCGCAGGTACCCAGGGCTGTCACAGGTAGCCAGGGCTGTCGCAGGTAGCCAGGGCTGTCGCAGGTACCCAGGGCTGTCGCAGGTAGCCAATGCTGTCACAGATGGGCACTGTTGTCACAGATGGGCACTGCTGTCACAGATGGGTATGGCTGTCACAGGTAGCCAGGACATTTACGGGTGGGAAGGGCTTTTACGGAATGTTACAGGTGGGCAGATCTATTACAATATCCAAGACTGTTGCTGAAAGAAGGGTAGCCAGAGGCGTTACAGATGAGCAGCACAGTTTCAGGTG
>JAWQFJ010024977.1:20000-22500 GCA_034096865.1 Theodoxus fluviatilis
GACGTGGTGGGTCAATTCTTACCCCATGACCCACAGGGGTTTCTCATACGGAGATCACGGTCTTTCTGATTTGCTGCCTTAGCAACCACGAAAACGCCCTCATTCAGATGTGCAACAGCGGTACTCAGTGGTATAGATTTTTTTTTTACAATTTGTGAGGGGGAGTGCATGACACTGAAGGTCTCTGTAATTCATTTTAAATGCATGGCGATGTTCTAAGGTTTGCTCCTCTCGCTGAGAGTTGAGCTGTAGTTTGTGTAATCCCAACAGGGTCATGATAAGCGGAGAAAGGCTGCATCGGGGAAGTGACATGTTTGTGGTCTCTGCCTTCATAGTGTCCCGCCTAGACTACTGCAACTCTCGTCTGGCGGAAGCCCCTCAAAATCTGACGAAAACACTGCAGAATTTGCAGAATGCAGCCGCCAGAGTCATCATAAGCACCAGGAAGCGAGAACACATGAACCCAGTGTTGAAATTTCTCCACTGGTTCCCTGTTTCAGAATAAGTCAATTTTTAATTGGCCGTAATGGCCTATAAATGTTTTACAGGTGTGGCCCCGGCGTATCTCCAATATTTTGCGCCAAAGTATAAACCCACCATATCTGTACGGTCTTCTTCAGCTTTCCTGCTGAAACAGCAGACAGCAAACAAGCGCATACTTGGACAGAGGGCAATTTTCCTATACTGGGCCTCTTGTCTGAAAAGCCCTACCTGTTACATTCCGATCATGCTTAAATCTGGATGCGTTCAGACAAGATCTAAAAACGCATCTCTTTGCCAAGTACTACAAGTGACTCCTGATATGTGTGCGCTGCGAGCGACTTAGTAGAAGTTGAAACCAGCGCTTTACAGTGATGATGAAGTATGATCTGAATACCAAGAAGAATAAGTCGCCATTACCGCCAATGAGTCATGTGAGACATGATGGATGGATGGGACAGACTGCAGTCCAGACAGTGATGTCAGCCAGCCAAGTCGATGAGAAGTTTCCATCAATACCAGACACCCCCTGTGGCACTTAGTTTTGCTTGGGGTCGCCAGTGGTCGAGCTACTGAGCAAACCCCGAAAGCTCTACAACCGCTGCTTCCATGTGGTGACGGAGGCGTCTGGCGGCTACTGTTGTATGGAGAACTCTGTAGGCTTGTTCAGGAGTACAACGCGCTGCATGAGCGCTTCATGTTGGCAATTGAGCGCTCTTTGCCTCTCCAGAGGCGTGTTCAGAAGGCGACGAGTACTCAGTGAGTTCGTGCGAGCTGAGCAGCGCTTGCGCCGTGAAACGGCTTGTTCAGGACGCGTAGCGCTGCAAAGCGCTGCATGTGATTCGGCGCTTTGCAGCGCTGCGCCTCCTGAACAAGCCGCTGTTCACGAGGAAAGCTTGGCTGCTCAGTTCGCACGAACTCACTGAGTACTCGTCGCCTTCTGAACACGCCTCTGGAGAGGCAAAGAGCGCTCAATTGCCAACATGAAGCGCTCATGCAGCGCGTTGTACTCCTGAACAAGCCTACAGAGTTCTCCATACAACAGTAGCCGCCAGACGCCTCCGTCACCACATGGAAGCAGCGGTTGTAGAGCTTTCGGGGTTTGCTCAGTAGCTCGACCACTGGCGACCCCAAGCAAAACTAAGTGCCACAGGGGGTGTCTGGTATTGATGGAAACTTCTCATCGACTTGGCTGGCTGACATCACTGTCTGGACTGCAGTCTGTCCCATCCATCCATCATGTCTCACATGACTCATTGGCGGTAATGGCGACTTATTCTTCTTGGTATTCAGATCATACTTCATCATCACTGTAAAGCGCTGGTTTCAACTTCTACTAAGTCGCTCGCAGCGCACACATATCAGGAGTCACTTGTAGTACTTGGCAAAGAGATGCGTTTTTAGATCTTGTCTGAACGCATCCAGATTTAAGCATGATCGGAATGTAACAGGTAGGGCTTTTCAGACAAGAGGCCCAGTATAGGAAAATTGGCCTCTGTCCAAATCTGCTCTTGTTTGCTTTCTGCTGTTTCAGCAGGAAAGCTGAAGAATACCGTAAAGATCTGGAGGGTTTATACTTTGGCGCAAAATATTGGAGATACGCCGGGGCCACACCTGTAAAACATTTATAGGCCATTACGGCCAATTAAAAATTGACTTATTCTGAAACAGGGAACCAGTGGAGAAATTTCAACACTGGGTTCATGTGTTCTCGCTTCCTGGTGCTTATGATGACTCTGGCGGCTGCATTCTGCAAATTCTGCAGTGTTTTCGTCAGATTTTGAGGGGCTTCCGCCAGACGAGAGTTGCAGTAGTCTAGGCGGGACACTATGAAGGCAGAGACCACAAACATGTCACTTCCCCGATGCAGCCTTTCTCCGCTTATCATGACCCTGTTGGGATTACACAAACTACAGCTCAACTCTCAGCGAGAGGAGCAAACCTTAGAACATCGCCATGCATTTAAAATGAATTACAGAGACCTTCAGTGTCATGCACTCCCCCTCACAAATTGTAAAAA
>JAWQFJ010024977.1:27500-37500 GCA_034096865.1 Theodoxus fluviatilis
TCAAGGAGAGGAAATAGTAGAAGTTATGTAATCGCCTCAGTGTCGTGGTGGTCGTTTGCTCCTCTCAGTGGCCTGCATCAGCCCTTGGCACATGTGTAACGTGGCCTCAGTGACAGCTGTGTCCGCACCTAATCATCTTGACCACCTGAAACTGTGCTGCTCATCTGTAACGCCTCTGGCTACCCTTCTTTCAGCAACAGTCTTGGATATTGTAATAGATCTGCCCACCTGTAACATTCCGTAAAAGCCCTTCCCACCCGTAAATGTCCTGGCTACCTGTGACAGCCATACCCATCTGTGACAGCAGTGCCCATCTGTGACAACAGTGCCCATCTGTGACAGCATTGGCTACCTGCGACAGCCCTGGGTACCTGCGACAGCCCTGGCTACCTGCGACAGCCCTGGCTACCTGTGACAGCCCTGGGTACCTGCGACAGCCCTGGCTATCTGTGACAGCCCTGGCTACCTGTGACAGCCCTGGCTACCTGTGACAGCCCTGGCTACCTGAGACAGCCCTGGCTACATGTAATTATTCTGCCCATGAGTAACAGTCCTGGCTGCCTTTAGCAGCCCTACTTTCCATCTAGAGCCGAACCTGCACGTCGTCGCCCTGGCTTCCCGAAACAGTCCGGCAAGGAGAATGGCTGGCCGCGGATATAACAGGATTTCCCTCTCCGACATGGAGGACTTTGATTACCTGTGAGTATGGCCTTGTTTCCTTTTCAAAAGCTATCTCTGTGCATACAAAGTATTCCTTCATTGATTATCATCACAGAAGACAAATGACAAGGAATGCATGATAGAAGGAAGATTTATTCTGATCAAATATGACTTACGCACACGCACACACATATACATGCGCGCGCGCGCACGCACACATATATTCACAAACGCGAGTGCTGCAGAGAGAGAGAGAGAGAGAGAGAGAGAGAGAGAGAGAGAGAGAGAGAGAGAGAGAGAGAGAGAGAGAGAGAGAGAGAGAGAGAGAGAAAGGATTCAAATAATCATTAGAACTGATCAAATCAATTTTTGTTTTCTGCCTGCTTGGCACGCAAACATGACATTTGCTGAATGTCTACTGAAAAAGGTGTTAAAATCAGCAAAGACACCAGTGTCACGAACATGCGGGCAAGAGTTTCGAGAACGGCAGCTATCTGCACTGGAGATTGACAATTTTTTTCTCTACAAGTAGAGCTGTGAACTAACTCATCACCGGAATATTATTTCCCCCCTCCGACCACAGTGACGATCTTGCTAGTTTTTGTAGTTGTTATTGTTGATGAACCTGTTTGGCTGTGAGTTTTACTGCCCCATGTCCTAGTATTCATCCAAGTGGCAAACATTCCATTCAAAAGCAAGAGGCATTGACGTTTTTATTACGGAAACTCCACGGGAAAGCATTCATCTCGAGAGGGGAAGTTGTGCGAGCATGTTTTCTAAGACGTCGAATCGAGACACCAAGTTGGATGAATTCTTTAATGGCAAGGAACAGCTCGTGAAGAGGACAGGAAGGGAAGGTAATCAGTTCTGGTTATCGTGTGAGGCTTTTTTTCTCCGAGGCCGTAATAAGGCGGCTGTATAGCGGGCAATCCGAGACTCTCAGTTGCCAAGGCGCAATGGAGAGGCGAAGGACACGGCCCCAGCAACCCCGACTTCTCTTCTCAGCCAGTCCGGCGCCCATTCCTTGAAGGGCTGACACTTTTTGGCCACTGTCTGGCGGAGATGAATTCTCCTCACATGCTCCATCATCGCCTCAGGAAAAACTGCACAGTTTTAGCTGTCAGGGCCACCTTACTTTGCTGCACCCAAACGAAGCACCCTGGCAGCCCCCATCACTGCCGTGGCCGCCAAACTGCAATCGGTGTGCCACTTGCATTGTAGCATGGACGTCTCTTCCAAGGGCTTCAGGAAAATACAATGTATCTGCCAAGTGCAAATGCATCTGTCCAATATCAGTTCTCTCTCTCTCTCTCTCTCTCTCTCTTTCTCTCTTTCTCTCTCTTTCTCTCTCTCTCTCTCTTTCTCTCTCTCTCTCTCTCTCTCTCTCTCTCTCTCTCCTCTCTCTCCCGCAGTTAAATACCAGATACACTGTGCAGAACAACTAGTTTACATATTCGAGTAGAGCATTCTGCCCCGTTGTGCATCGTTAAGCTCAACGAACAATGCGCAATCATGTTCATTGCGCTGCTACTTGGGGAGTAAGTTGAGCCTCCGACGGCGATGCCCGCAGTTGCATTGGAGCCTCCATTAGGCAGATTTGCTGGCGATGTCGACGATCTTGCGGTGCTGTAGATGTCACGAGTGTAGCTCTTCACTTCCACAATTGTTTGGGCTGGAGGATGTATTAGATCTGACCCTGGAGCCATCACGTTTCCTACTTTTTCGCCCTGAATGAAACACTTGTATATCTGGAGAACCTCCTCGTTTCCAGAAGGACAGGATATGTAAAGCACTTACCTTGGTAGGTAATGGCGTGCTTTCTGAGGCGAATTACTCGTTTTAATATGCACTCCATAAACAAGGGGCAGAGTCTGTGAATAAACTGCTGGGCCATGATGCACCAAACTGTAGACAGTCTTTTTGAAAGGTAAAAGTGTGTGTGCAGGAGCAGTTTAACTATGAATGCTTATGGAGCAATGTGGCTTATTCAAAACCACGATGATCGCATGTCTTAGTATCCATGTAATTATTGACCTGCATGAAGAGTCTCGATTTTTCAATCCCGCTGTCTAACGGAGAAAAGTTATATCAAATAGGACAAAACGAACAAATAAACAAAGCTTGAGAGTCAAATAGGAAAAATAACCCTAACCATGCTGTTTTAGGGATCCCACATCGAACCAGTTACGCCTCCGAAAGCCACCCTATAGCTCATAATCCTGAAGCATTCCCTTTTCTCTGCGTTAATGAGCTGCAGGTGTACTTTGGTCGTTACAAAATAAGTTCAGGGCTACACAGACGCTTCTTCATTAAACTGGAAGAGCCTCAGTCATTAACACTTCACCTGTCCTTGCCCACCAACTCTTCTTTTCCACTCCCGAAACACATTTCAGATCCTTTTCAACAACCATTGCTTCATCTCACGTCAACCAAAACCCACTGACAATCCTCTGCAAACCCTCTACCGAAAATTATTCATCCTCATCACAGCCTGTGTGGGAGGCGCAAACTCTTTTCTTAACGCCTTTTCCTTTTCGGTGAAGACCCTTTCAAGGCGGCGTAACGACCCTCAGATGACGCGCTGTGTTCCAGAGCTGTTGACCAGCCTGGTCAGAAGAGCAGGCCGCTCTTTGAGAGATGCCGACACGCAGTCCCCCGATCCAAACAGGCGATATACACATGTAAACAGTGCTCAGCTCCAGGCCGCAGGCGTCGACCTTGCCACGAGGGGGATTGGAAGCGTTTTCATGTGGGCTTGAGGGGCGCGATCCTCTATCTGTTAATGTGCTCTGCGGTCATGAGGAAAGAACGCCGGGGCAGCGATTCAGATGTAAAGGTGGCCCTCTACTCGTAAAGTCCAGGGTTGCCTGTCTCATTGAATTGCCCCCTCTCACGTGGAGCTGTATCTTTCTCCATACCCGCGGTCAGAAGTAGGTTTATCTGTCTCCATGCCCTCGGCCTGTGAAGGTCCATCCATCTGGAAACGTGGTCTGATCACGTGATGGGAATATCAGGCTCAACTACTTCTTGTGACTGACGATGGGGCATTTTGCGTTCCAGGATTGATACACAGGCATTCTGCTACTGATACCAGGTTTTATTACTCTCCCTATCCCACACAATGTTGCATTTCTGACTCTCTCTCTCTTTCTCTTTCGCTCTCTCTCTTCTCTCTTCTCTCTCTCTCTCTCTCTCTCTCTCTCTCTCCCCTCTAAGATGTTTGGTGTGTTGCTCTTCAACATTGATTGCACAGGACTTGTGTAGCTTTCTGATAAAGCGCTCTGTACTCACCCAGTAAATGTGGAACATTAAGGAATCACGGCAGTACAAAGGATTAAGCGTTGGCCTCGGAAAGCACAATCTCGGGAAAGTTAATGGCGTGCTCTGACCTCGGGAACATTGGAACGTCTCCTTAAATCATGATGCCATGACTGATGTGGAGATCGACTAACAAGATGTAAACATTCGTACAGCAGATATCTCGCCTCCGTAATGTGATATTTCTGAATGCGCTCCCACTCGTCAATTTGACGTCACGTAGATTGCCTGGAACGTCCTTCAAGATGTTCATTCTGAATGCACTTTCATTTTCCCCTTTACATCTCTAGATATTCTGGGCATGCTTTGCCTGTGCGATTCCAAATGAGCTGCTAACGCTTCGAAACAGGTCATACGTGCGGGCTGAAGGAAGAGCCACAAATATATATTGAAGGCGCTAGAACCGCCCCACCCTGACACAAGATATTCCTTTTCAACTGTGTTACGAATTTGATAGATCCAAAAATATTTCCAACTGTTTGGAGCTTAGCTTATTCTAGTCTTGACCATTCAGCGTGGCTGAGACTGTCAATACAGTCTCAGCAACAGGTTGTTCACGTGATAGCCTTAATTCTTCCATAACATGCATACCACCGTTCGGAACACAGTCTCGGCCATGCTGAATGGCATACAACATCGTTGAGTGTATTCCTCCGCTTGTTGTGATACACACGGATACTGGCAGCCATTTTTTTGTCAATTCGTTTTCTAAACATCGATTTCCCATAAATGTAAGACTTGTATGCGGTAAAATTTAAATCACAAGAGTGTAATAGTGTGAACTCTACTTGTTATAAGGACTTTGAATACAACAGCAACAATTATACTTCATCGTGCGAGTAAGGCAACCAATCCCGTCTGCATAATGATAATCGTTTGGACCTATGGCTATACACCCAGAACCCGCTGAGTGCTTTTACTGATGAGGAATCATTAATTCAATGTATGCTTAGAAGGATTAAACTTAGAAAAACAGCTTCTGAACTCTCCGATGATATCGAACTTCGGAATCGGACGGATTCCTACAGAAGAAACTTCACTCGATCAACGTTCAACATAGACAACAGTGAGTAAAATCTTAGTTCTAGATGCATGGTGTGTTGTGTTTGGATAATTCAGTCATTTCAGACTGGACTGTGGGGATGTGGGAGGTGTTCAGACGAGCATCTTGATCTCCCCTTCCCGCACACCCTTCCCTCCTTTTTCCCTATATCCACCGATTTTCAGTTAGCAACGGAATGTAGGTTAAATCACTTACCATCAGTCGATACACGAATGATCGGACTTCAGCAGCTAGTCAAACAGTGTGAAGGTAGTTAGACCACAGGTTCCGGCCAGAAAGCATTTACTGGCGAGAGTATAACCATAGATTCACGTCACCAGCCCGGAGCGATAGGAATCTTTTTCGCTTGTTTATACTACTATTACTAGTTCCAAAGATTGTGTATACACGTGTATACACAAAATCGCACGTGCTCAAGGCAGTTTGCAACCTTATAGACGACGTTCGCGCTAAAAGTAGTTCTCAAATGATTTCCTGAAAATCTCATAGATTAGTTTTATTAGAACATTGAATTTGTGTTTATCTATCGGGATAAATAATTGGAGGGAAATAGAATCGTATCTTTTTACTCTCGATGGTCTTTTGATCATGTTGAATTTTGATTGGTAAAACCATTGGAATGTGGAGCCGAAGTCACGTGACCAACCTGTATCAGAGATACTATCTCTGTTTTCAGAATGAGTCTTGACTTGTCTTGAATGGGCTCGTTTTCAAATGATGGTCTAGGGGTATACACTCACGCAATCAAACTCGCAACACTATCTCACGCATTTGCTCTATCGAAAACGGAACACAAATAGAGAGACGGTGAGGACACAGGTAAAACATTTAATCGTTTTAATTTCACCTAACAACGCTAAGCATGGATAAGTAAATGATTAGTAAATGATCATAGATAACTAGCTGTGTTGACTCGCCCATCAATCAAAAGCACTTATCTGTCTTGAAGACTCTGTGTCCGACGAAAACCACGTGGCAATTTCCAGAACGAGGCGGCTGACTCGCCTTCACACAAACATACCTTGTAGCAGCGGTTTTCGATAACACAGGCGAGGGAGAGAAGGGAGTTGGAGAAAGGGGGAACACGAGGCGACAAATAACTTGGCGTTTCGCTCGGGCAAGTGAGCGAGGTTTTCGGAGATGCTGGCACTCGAGCACGTGGCGGGAGACACTCGGCACTTGCGGGCGCAGGGTCTTCGACATGTCGGGAAAACTTGGCAGAAACTTTCTCGACGGGGAAAATGGAGACAGCTCTCTCTTCAAAACGGCGTAGATGTTGACTCTTCAATTTTAGTGGAGTGGAGACTTCTTCCTCTTTCAAAACTGAGTGGCATGAAGACGCTCATTGTTCACACGTGGTTGGGAAGAAAAACTCTCTCTCTCTGGATGGCGTGGCATCTGGCGTGGCTTCACGGTTGGTACATTGGTGTGCGCGCACGCCGCGCAAGCGGTGGCAGGTGCTTTTGTACTCGCTCCAATAGTTCCCCAATGACGTATAATAATGGGCTAATTAAAAAAATCCTCAATCCCAGGTGACGGCGAGAGCCAATCACAAAGTTTTCCTCTTCCACCAAGCTTGCCGTAATTGGGCGCACTGATGGCTTGATACGACTTAATAACCTTTCCAGGTCATGCAACATAATTCGGGTTAAGATATTTTTAGTCACTAGTCTTCTGTGCACCTGACAGAGGGACAATATAGGTCAACTTCTGAGGCGTGTTCAGGAGGGCGAGTGATCGCGGTCTCTCGCGCGCACTCTCCAAGCCTTCCCTTCTGAACAGGTCAGCTCGCCGAGAGCTCGCGAACTGACCGCGATCCCATTTTTGAGCAGGCGCGCCTTGAAATCCAAAATGGCTTCCTCGGATACAATGCCGTGCGTGTTCGTCCGACTAAACCTTGCCGACCACAACCTGGGCCGAAGTTACACCATCCTGGTGCCGGATGATGTGAACGAAAGAGTAACAACAGGTAAGAATCATTGCTCTGTTCGTTTGGGTTCTCACCAGAGTCAATTTATTACGAAAACTGTCCATCAGCCGGCTAGCGCCACCGTCAAGGGAAGTAACAAAGCAGCGTCCAATCATGATTACGTCCCTTGTCCAGTGTTTGACAGTTGTCTTCGTATTCGACACACTTCAACCGGTCCCCTCCTTCCATGTAGCGTCTTTGATCATTGTAGACAGACGAGGGTCACGAGCAACAGGAATATACACATATAAATTTATAGATCAATGGGGTTGCACGTCTGTGCAGACGATAATTTTTATGTTACTGCTTTCATCACGAGTGCGAGAACGAAGAACAAGCAGAAGTTATGATGAAGAAGCTTGCTTACCTGAACAGATGTGCGGTTCATCCGAAAATGACATTTGAACTGAGTGTCGCTATAACGAGGCGAACGGTGCAACCGATTCAGAAGCCAATTCGAGCATTGCCACCTCGAAGATTACGCTTTTACGACGGTGGGTAGTCGAAGAGTCAGCATTGGACGCCATCTTGGCGTGCGCACACTTGTTCAGTGTTGTTCAGGAGGGCGCAGTTTGAGCTCGCGTGAGCTCGCGCGAACTCACTGAGTACTCTGCGCCTCCTGAACACGCCTCTGGTCTCAATCCCTTATAGATCACACCGTGGACACTGATTGGCTAGACGGGTCACCTTCACGACACACTTTAAGGATTGCTATTTCTAGCAAGATTGGCGGTCACTGTAACCTACATACCAGAGGTTAGTAATTAAGCAGGAAAAAGGGGGGGGGGGTGAAATCGTCACAAACTGTCATCTATGCACGTTGAAGGGGTCTTTTGGTTTAATGCAAGTACACTGATGATGTGTTCAGGGGGATACGTATCCCTATAATTTTTCTTAGAGGTTTCTCCCATTTGGGTTCATGAAATGAAGGTTCTTTCTGTGATGTCTTACCGAGAATCCAGTGAAAAACATATGTCGCACACTGTCGCGGATTACAGACAGATAAGTCTCTCTAGTTTTACGGATCATGCACTTTTCATTTGCATATTTTAATGTTGCTGTATCGAATGCATAGATGTATCTGCAGAGTTTATTAATTATTCCCCCTTGCTTACAAACCGTCGTGCATTTGGCCTTTGCCGAGTAGACTAGCTGGCATTTCGACAGTTTCAGGCAAATAGACTATGCGTTTAATTCAGTTGAGTTTTTTAAATACAGAGGTTCCGCGTATTTCTGTCGTGCTATAACTGACTGACCGACTGACTGATTGCTGGGCTCAGCATAGGCAAATAGGAAGACCGTTTGTTTGCCAGCTTTATCATTTGACGGGTGAGTGGCCAGCTGGTCAATCAGTTCTCGAGGTCAACGAGTACGTAATTTAGGTACGAATCAATCAGGTCCTCGCATGATGCAAGGGGAGGCAGGTTTCTGTTTGAGAGAATCATAGGGCTATTCAGAAAATACTTTAGTTGAAGTATGATCATTGTATGTAAAGAGAGAGGTATTGAATGCACGTGAAGGTGGGTAGGTGCAGGGGTTGGTGAGTGGATAGAGTACATGTAGAGGGTATGTGGAAAGAAAGAAAAAAGTTAAGATCGAGGAAGCATATGTCATTGGAGGATAATTGACGGATGGATGGATGGATGGATGGATGGATGGATGGATGGATGGGTGGGTGGGTGGGTGGGTAGTTGGGTGGGTGGTGGATGGATGGATGGATGGATGGATGGATGGATGGATGGATTGATGGATGGGTGGATGGATGGATGGATGGATAAATGGATGCAGAAATACAAGCATGCAAGCATGCATGCATGTATGGAAGGATGGATAACAGGGTGGATACTTGGATGAAACGAATGGATCGAGGGATAGATTCATAGCTGTTGGTTGAATGCATGGATATATGGATAGTAAGATTAATGGATCGATCGGTGGATAAGTCGGCGGAGAGTTGGTGGATTGGTGAATTGATGGATTAACGTAGGGAAATGTGACAGTGGGTGTAACAATCAGTGGAGGACAAACGGATGGAGAGTAAGTGCGTGGAAGGTGGATAGATTAAGAAAAGGATTACTAGTACGGGGAAACATGCTATAGGTGATTGTAGCAGAAACAATTATGGAATGTCGGCACAACACATGAATGATCTGATGTGTAGCAAAGCGACGTTTCTGTGTTGCAAAAGATCTTGCAAGGTGCTCTTTGTTTGTCCGCTGCATTCGTGGAGAAAGCTCTGAAATATGTTATGCATCGTTTTCTTTTAAATTAAATTAACGTATTGGTTACTGTCGAGGGCTAAAACACAGGTTTATGAAAAGTACATCGGAGAAAAAAAAATCCTAACCTTATTTGACATTTAAAACTTTCAAAAAACAACGATAGCTCAGATAATACCAGGATATTCAAGCTTGTGCTTTAACGTGCGATAGGGCATCTTGTATAAGGATGTCGATATAATGCAAACGTTTTGAAAGATAACAACTCATTTTTTATAAGGCACCGTCCATTTTTCACGGATATACTATCTCTAGGAACTTCTATTATCATAGTTTCGCTGATAAGGTGTTGCGCTGAGGCACCACGCATGCCTCAGTTTGTCTATGGCTTCCACGGAATTCCTTGCACGGCGGGAATGTTTCCATGAAGCCCTTGTCGATGTTCTCAGTATTTGACACTGTGCCTCACTTTCTTCTCCAGCGGTCTCTAAATGTTTCAGCAAAAATGTTGAGGAAGACAAGAATGTTCCATTGCCTCAGAAAGAGAAACATCATCCCTCCTACACTGATAACCGCCTAATGTTACGGCATTTGTTATCCCGATATTTCAAACTGCCATTTCTCAGCACCAGGGTAATAAAAAACTTCCCTGTTACTGCTGTGGTTTTTTTTTTCAAAATATGCTAGACTTCTGTGTTCAACCAATATCATCGGAGAGAGACTGATAAAATATTTATCTGGCGTGCATACATCTGAAATAAAGCAGACACG